>JADLZK010002508.1:0-110226 GCA_015847255.1 Hyparrhenia diplandra
GATGCCGTATTATCTTAATTAATTAATCAAACAATGAACAAAAAGACAACAAAGTTGATTGCTGGATATTACTATCCTATCAAGCAGTGAACAAAAGACAACAAAGTTGATTGCTGCCACTAGGCTAGTTGAACACTACCTACTGTATATAAGTATAAACTTATGTCATTGGAAGCTCGACTGACTGAACAGCTAACAAAAAGCCTAAATAATCAATTATTCGGATAAATTGAACAAGCTAGAAGGGAAATTGCATCAATCAACGAATAAAAAAAGCATATATATGGTGCCTGCCTGGCAGCCGACGTGTACAAGAAAACTGAAGAGAGGGACCGTGCTGGCTCCACCCAGAGCTGGCCACGCGTCGCAATACGTGGCGTGGAGCGCAGCCGCCCACACAGGCGGCCACATAGTCCGGGTCAACTCAAACTAGAACCCTGCTTCCTCATAGTTGGGCCCGCATGCGAGAGAGACCACCCGGGCCCACTCGCAGCGGCAGCAGATCGAGCCCCAGTTCCAGCAGAGTCCCACTCCGCCACGGAAAAAACTCGCTTTCCAAATCTCTCTTCCTTTTGTCCAAACTCACCCAAATCGCATCGCTTAAATCTGTGCGATTCATAACGAATCGTCGTAGTTAATCCAAGCATTAAACGAGGGAAAAAAGAGGGAGGAGAGGAGAGGGAGGCGGACTAGCGAGGCCATCCCATTCGCCGGCTGGTCCTGATCCTGGTCCGGGTCTATTTCGGCGGCGCCGAACGCAGGAGGAGGAAGAGATCAGCGCGGGGGCGAAGCGACAAAACCCGTCTCCGCCGCGGGAACCACTGGTGAGCGACTTTGTATCGGTGGGTTTTGCCGATCCTTTTTTGTTCCCCGGCGGCCTAGGTCTGATTCCTGCTTCCCCGGACGCCGCCGCTGAATTTTTGGAGGCATCAGGTGGGTTGGAGTGCGCGGATTTCCCTCCCCCTTTGTGAACGAACACTGGATTGATGGATTGTGGAGTAATCGACTAGCAATTCTGGACGAGTATGTGTGTTTTTTGTTAGATTTTTCTCTCCCCTCGGCGCGGCGTGTGAAACGGTCAAGAGGCATCTCCAGTCCTCCACCAGAGCTGGTCCGTGTCACCCCGCGAGCGTGGAATCTAATAGTAGTGTAGGATTATGCGTTTTCGTTTGATTTGTTGGTACTTTTGAGATTCTGCCATCGCTCTTGGGTGGGTGATTCCTCTCAGAAAAGTGGGATGTGTGCTCGGTGGAGGCCTTTTTAGTTTTGCAAAGTACATACATGCAGTTAGTTGGTAGGCGGCTTTATGTCTGCATATTAGATTGAGATATACGTAGCTTGTTTCATGTTGTTCCGTTACCGGTTAGCTGCCATATTTTGCTGTTTTTTAGTAGAAGTGAACTTCTAAAGGTTCTGTGGATGGCAGGAGTTTCATATGATTGGAATTAGGTGGTCCAAAGCTTTCATATGGTTGAATTAGGTGATCCAAAGCTGTCACTGATAGAATGGCTTGCTGTTTGCTTGTTGGATAGATACTATAACTGCATCATGAACGTGACCCTTGGAATTACTCCATGCTAGTTCTTAATATTTCCTGTTCTGCATGACTAATGAATAATGACTAATTTCTGCTTTCTCGGTCACACGACTCAGACCACTGAAATGGGAATCTCTGTGCCTGCATGATTACCAGGCATTTAGAATTACTCCATGCTAGTTCTTAATATTTCCTGTTCCTGTGTGACTAATGAATAATGACTAATTTCTGCTTTCTCGGTCACACCACTGAAATGGGAATCTCTGTGCTTGCATGATTACCAGGCATTTAGGATGGTGGACAAGAATGATGGGTCAGAGGGTCTTAAATTTAACACGTCAAACCTCATTCAAACAACCGAAGAGGTTGCAAGAGCGTTTATTGCTGCAGCTTCTGCTGCCACTGCACAGTCTGCACGGCCATCTGCAGTGTATTCATCCAAAGATGAGAGTGGCAGCCCAATGCAGAAGCTTCAGCAGCAATTTTCGAAAATCATGAAAGGGTTTTCGTCCTCACCAGACCTGTCAGGAACTTACAATCCAGAAGTGCTTACAACGCAAAAAGCGGCAGTGGTCGAGGTACCAGCTGAAGTCATTGGTGTGTATCTCACTCTACCTATGTGACATTCATTGCCTGTCTGTTGTTCTACACACTGTGCAAAATAACTAAGTTTACTAGTCAGAGCTGTAAGTTGTGATTGATTGATGTGAAGCCCTTGTTGGAAACAAAATCATTTTCTTTCTCTTACAATCACGCAAGAAGCTAGTAATACAAGTTTGCACTACATTGATCTTATAGCTTCACACTATAAGCTTACACACCTCACTTGATCTTCAGTTCTTCACAGCCAAGCTATGCTATCACACATATACACTAGCTTACTAGACACCATACATTAGCTCGATGTTCACAACCAAGCTCTCTCTTCTCTATATCTTAAACACTCTCCTACACAGAACGTTTTCCTGTTATAGCAACCCCAACTGCCAACCCCTAATTCATAAGCAGAAACAAATGTAACATATCTGAAGTTCAGATTACAACCTTTAGAAGAATGGAATTCGAAGCAAGCATGGGAATTAGATCAGGATTAGAGACACATCGGGAAGAAGCATCTGGTAGAAGGAAGAGAGTGAGGCAGGAGAAGGAAGAACATAGTTTGTGAGGATACAGATGTTGTCTGTATATGCCTCTCAAAAATTTGCACTGTTTAGTGAAAGCTCCATCACTGCTGCTATCATTCATGACTCTCCATGCGAGTTGAAGTTGTAACTTGTGCTCTGAAATTGATCAATTGCTGCAGGATTGGAAGTCTCTCCTGGAAATGTTCCGTAGGATAGGTTTGGGTAGAAATATGTAGACCTTGTGCCATATCCTGCCCCTAAGGAACCAGCTGTTACAGTTATTAGAAGCACGTAAATGTTAATTTGCTCTATTTTTTCACCCCAGCAGTTTGCTTGTTGCTCCTGCAGTGGCAACCTTCAAGCGGACAAACTAGCTACTAGCTAGTACTAGAAACATCATAGCTGCTGTCTTCATGTAGCTCTCTCATGATCCAAGAACCATTGGGTCTATAGCATGTCTAACGCTAATATGCCTATGTGACAAGATTACTCCTAAGAGCCCTGCTGTTCTATCTGCTAGGAAAGAGTGAAATATGGTTAAACTAGACCCCATTTTGATATTAGTTTTTAAAATGATCTGGAAATTGGAGTTTGTTCATTTCTCTCCTATTATCATAGTGCTTAAACTTTGCATTGACTATTGGGATGCTATTTTCCTAACTCTGTTACTCTACACTTTGCATGATGCAATAATTAGTGCTTGAAGTTGAATGTCTATGTTGTTGTGGTTGGTGTACATACCTCTCAAAGTTGTTTCTTGGAACAGGGTGATAGGTGCATCAGAGAACCATCACATCTGTTTGAGAGCATAGTGATTGTTGGGCTTCCACCTCACGCAGATATCCAGGAGCTGGAAAACATTGCACTAGGGGAAATAATGAAGATGGGAGGAGATCAAGGAATTTATTTAACAATAGCCACCACCAAGTTCACGCAATATCAAATTTGGAACCACAGGTTATCATTCATCTTAACTACTGTTTCATGTTGTTTGATCTGATGAGTAATACATTGTGGCAGAGACCTGCATACCATTGTTTATGCAAGAATAAATCATTGTGTTGATTTTATTTGTTTTCCCTTAGGTTCTTTTTGCATACCCTCCAGAGAAGCCTCTTCGCTCAAGTACAAGGATACCCTCTCTTTCTGCCTTCCCGGAGGTGTACAGGTCTGCATTGACTTTAGTCTTGATCCCTTTGTGATAAAGAGTTTAATCAGTATTCAGGTCTTCCTTTCTTGTTCTTGGAACACATGATTTCTTACCACCTAGTAATATTTGCATTCATCCATCATTATGCATTGAGCTGTTTACCCACCCCGAGGATTCAGGCCAGTGTAGATCCCCTAAAAAGGGAGTTTAACAGAATGGGGTGGAAAAGAAAAGTTCTGAGGGCACTGGGTGACACAGGTGGTGACCAGTGTGCCGCCACCCACCCAGCTGCCCTTCCTTCTGTTGTGTCTCCCTTGCCCGAGGGAGCCGCTGAAGGTCCGTGAGGATTGTGGTGGCGGGGTCTTCACAGCTGGGCGTTCGTTGGGGAGCACTTGACCCCACCCCAGTAACCTGGAAGGTGGCAGTGGCATGGTGGGCCACATCCTCGCTGGGGAAGGGTGGATCTGGTGAGCCGGCGTCCGGACCCATCCGTTTCTTCGGCCTCAGCGGTGGTGGTGGCATCCACATGGGCGGCGCCGTTGAGTGTGCTGTGGTGGTTTTGTGGTTGTGATTTGTGGGGGTCACGGTATGGCTGTTGCTGTGGCGCATGGCCAACAGGTGACGGACACATCAGTGGTGGTTGGGCGAATGTGAAGAGTTCACTGGCAAAGGTGCCTGCTCTTGGTGGCACAGCGGCGATAGAGGGAGTCGCGTGTGAGGTTGTCTTGGTGTTGGGGTTGGCAGTGTGTGGTGGGCGGTGTTGGTTGCCATGCTTTTTGTTGGTTGCAATTTTTAGTGCGGTGGCCGTGGTGTAATGGCATCTGTGTGCTGGGTTGGTTGTTTGATGCGTGTTGGATTCCGTAGTTGTAGTTGTTGCTGTGGCAGCAAGGGCATTGGTGGTGTCAGGTTAGCAATGCTTGCAAGCACTGAGTTTCTCCCTTTGGGACATTGTCGAGGCACCACCATCTCCTTGGGGCTTGTTTGGGAACATAGCAAACCTCTTCAATCCATACGTATTGGATGGGATTGAGTTTATATAAGCCCTTGGTGCTCTCCAGGTTTCTTGGGTGGGCAACGGTGGCCTCTTTCTTAGCGTTGCAATTGCATTCCAAAACATTGTGGCGTCACCTTTGTGGGGTCTCATTCCAGTCACCCTTGCACCTTGCCATCGGTGAATCACGGTGGCGGTGGTGCTTTTGGTTGTCTTGGCGACAGTGGTTTGTTGTTTTTCTTTTCCTTTTTAGTTGCCTGATTATGGTCTCTCAGGGCCATATTATTATATTTTCTTCTATATCAATAGAAACACACATCATGTGTTGTTCGTTAAATAAAGATTATGCATTGGCTCTTGGATCTTTGATACAGCTTCCATTTCTCCAGTATATCCTGCATGCATTCCGCAGCAGTTTGTACTTCATGTTTCTCATGGCCTACCAAGTTGAGTGATTGCCTGGACCAAATTTATGTAGCATACCTACACTATCGGTGTTCCCTCCAAACAGTTTGTTTCAGTTAATATTATTAGCATTTTCCATCTGGTCAAGGTTATCATATGTAAGGCAAGGAGTGACATAATAGCAGTCATCTACATAATAGTGCTTATGATTAAAGAAAGAACTTGGAAATATTGTGATTATATATAGAAATGCGAAAACTTCTTGAGGATATAAAGGTTGATCTATGAGCATAAACGAGCTTATGGTGTTTTCCAATAGTTATTGAACACAATAGATAGGATCATGCCTTCTGGTGTTCTTTTTTTGTATGAAAAAGCTATTGGCAGCGTACGAGGAACTAGGCAAGAGTGTTTAGTTTCCTGTCTAACATGTTTCAATTTTACCTTTCTTGTCAAGCTATTGGAGAATTTACCGATGTTTATATTTGTCTACTAGGTTCACGCTGTCGAACGTACTCCTTCATTCAGTGAGCTGAATGAAATTCTCCTGGGACAGGTGACTACTCAGCTATGTCGGTGACTATGTTTGCTTTACTCAGTAGATATCTCTTTACCTGAAAAATTCGTTATGTACTTCTGAGACCATAGTAATTCAAAAGTTCAGTTGTTTTACTTCCTCTGCCAAACTCCTTATGTCATTAGTTCTACCTGCAAGAAGCCATCATCTGGTCTTTTTTATGCGCAAGTCTTATAATCTTTACTATTATTATCCATTTCAGGAACAGCTTAAAGAAAGCAACCAATCATTTGTGTTCCGCCTACAGGTATACATTTATATCTTTTTCTACTGCATCCTTTTTGCCGTACCAGGTGGTTTATGATTGAGAGATTGCAGGTCGCTGATAACTCTGCATTATATGGATGCTGTGTGCTGGTTGAAGAGATTGTACAGAGACCATCAAAGTTGGTATCGATGCTCATGAATGAAAAACCTGTCTTTCCACGCCGAAGTCGATACGTGATAACTCACGCCCGGTGTTATTGTATCCTGTCCAGGCTCCCATTCTTTGAACTGCATTTTGGGGTGTTGCAGAGGTACTTTTTTTTTTGTGATATAATCATATCTTATTGACTTACCGTATTCATTGTATCTAAATTCTGACACCTATAGATACATCTAATTTTTTGTTTTTATTTAGCTTTAGGTTAGTGTGCAGTGCACTGATAGCTGATGCTTGTAATTTCTTTTTGCATAGCATTGCATGCTAATCCTGGAAGTTTTGATGCTACCAGTCTCACTATTGATATACTATTTTCTTATGCAGTATTCTTATGGAAGAACGCGTCTTGAGTGGCTCACAGATGGTCTTAACATGCTAACTTCTTTATCACTTGAGGAATCCTCTGAGAACGATTTCTGTGAAGGAACTGAAGTTAGAGCACAGCAACAGTATTTAGATAGTAACACAACTGATGTGGATAAATCATCTGAATCTAGCATGGGAGTTTCATCGAAGGAGCTGTCTGACACTGACAGCAGTTCTGGGTGTAGGGAGAGCCAGCTTGACTTTGTTTCTAAAGAACAACAGCAAAATAGTTCTTGTGATAAAGAGCAAAGAGAAATTGTCACTTGTTGTGATGCTTCTGAAGTGTCTGATCATTTTGTTCCTGAGGATACATCATCTGATCAGTCTGGAGTTAAGCATCATGAACTTTATTCTGCATCAGGTAATCAGGATGAATCTGTTGCAAAGAATTGTGATGATTCTCCGAAGGGCAATGCGGATGATGATGAGCTTGATCTCTTCATTACTGATACTATTTTACCACTTATGCGATCTCGCCTTTGTGAAGATTGTGAATCATCTCCAAGGTATGCTATGGCCACAAATCAGTCCCAGTATGTTATCACTGTACAAGTTTATTTTTTTCACTCATTTTTGTGAGAAATGCTTGACCTTTTTTCCTCACTTTAGCACTGGTGTTCTGTCAACACTGAACTCCCCCCCACCCCCAAATTGATTGAAATCATTGTTTTACTTGATTACCAATGCCTGATTAGAGTCACAATATAATTGGCTGCTGACCATAGCTACATATGATCATCATTTGTAATGCTTAGTGTACATTATCACCAATGCCTGCTCAGAGTCACAATATAGTTCCCAATCTTGTGGTGCAGTTCACAGGGTTCTCCTTCTGAAGGTAGAAATTTGGACACCCATGAATCGGATTCAGAGGAGCCATCTTCAATCGGTGATGGAGACTTAGTTAGACACAACAACATACTGCAGTGGGCTAAGGTTTATGCATGAACTCAGGCACAACTGCTTAATTTTCCTTTGTTTTGTGTCTTTGTTTTGTTTGTTAACTTAACGTTTTATCCAGGCAAAAAAATATGGTTCTTTTGCAAGTTATTTGTCAATACTACCAGTTACAGTGTCCTGCTAGGGGCTCATCACTTACTTTTCATCCCTTGGAGCATTTGCATCCTTTGAGTTTTCACCGCCAGGTGAAACAGTTCTTCACATTGCTGGTTCTACTATTGAGCTTAGGTCACGTGATACAAGCTTAGAGGTTGCTGAGGTATGTTGATGCATGGCCACATTTTGAGGATTGACTGTGATGAAGCTATGACATATAGTGTCTTGAATTATAAGACTAGTATGCCTTAATGTCACATCTCTTTTCTAGATGCGTAATTCACTCTTTGCTGAGGAGGAATCGACTGCTTTGTCCACATGGACAGTGGCATCCATTTGTGGATGCCTAAGGTTGGAACATGTAAGTATCTTATTATTCTAAGATGATATAATTCTTTTTTAGAAACTCATTCATTGTTTTGTTGTTCTTGCTTGATACTCTTGTTAAAAGGAAAACATCATCTTCCAAATGTACTGGTGTTCATGTTCAGTAAATCATCATTGCCCTTTTTTTTAAGTTTTTGTGTTGCTGATGCAAATTATTTGCAAACATATTTGCATTTTCCTTTGATGTACACGTCTGTAAAATGGACATCTAACATTGACAATCAGTTTTTGTTTGTTCTCTTCTAACAGCAAGCTAGTCATCTTGTTACTACATAACCTTTTCCTTTTTTGCTCTTTTTGATTGATGTAACATCTAACATGATGCATTTCCAATTGAGTGATGTATATATATCTGTAGCTCGCAGATTGTGTAATGCCTTTTTATTCGCATTGTCTTCTGTTATTCTGTAGCAATTCTGCACTAAAAATATGTAGTAGTACCTTGTACAAGATCATTTTGCCTTCTTTTTTTTAAATGTGATCTGTGATCTAGCCTTCTACGTTGTTGGGCATGTGCTTTATCTGTTTCAGAACTAAAAAAGTAGATTATATAAAGATACATTACATTGTTGTACAATTTCTGAAATAATAATTTTGGCAGGTAATGACACTTTTTGCTGCCGCACTCCTGGAGAAACAGATTGTTATTGTCTGTTCTAATCTGGTACGGTTCCAAGCTTATCAATTTGGCATTTTTTCAGCATTCAATTTCGTTTGTTGTGGTTTGGCTGCTTGTTCAATTTCATCATTTATTTATTAATGTCCCTTAAGATTTTTGTTGTGTCTGCTGATGAAACCATTGAAAATTGGCACTAACATTCTTAAGCAATTTCTAATGGTCAGGGAATGTTATCGGCTTCAGTTTTGTCCATCTTACCTCTAATACGACCGTATCGGTGGCATAGTCTCCTCACGACGGTACTTCTATATTTTGTGTTTTGTCAAATTTGGCCTTCATGTCAGGTGTATATATAATTACTATTGATTCATGTATTTTGTTCTATCGTTTATTTCCAGGTTTTGCCTAATGACATGATGGATTTTCTGGATGCCCCAGTTCCATTCATAGTGAGTTCCTGATCTTGTTGTCATTATTTACTCTGACCAATGTTCATGTGAATCTGATTATATATTGTCTCATTACTCTCTGTTTCAATTGAGTTTATGTACATACCCCATGAAGATTTAACTGTTATTGTCATCTTTAGGTGGGTGTACAAAGCAAGACATCAGATGTGCTCAACAGGCTACCAAATGCCGTGGTCATTGATGCCAACAGGAATCAGGTACACAACCTTATTACATGTCACTTTCTGGACTAAATGATTAGAAGAAATAGGTCTAACTTTGTTGACTTTGTACTGATACTGTATTTGTAGGCTAGGACTGGTAGTATTCTTAAGTTTCTCCTAATTGTTGAAATAAACTTTTACAATTCAAAATGTATACTAACAGTTCTGGTGCATAACATATCTGAGTAGCACTTTAACTCATGTTCTCTGAATCCTCATTCTGTTCTCAGCCATTTAATTGCCTTTTAAGAACATTGCTGGTTGCATGATTGATCACTGGATGCTAAGGGTTGCTGACACATGAATTCCTTGTTTCCAGATTAAATCCTCTTCAGTTCCGCAACTACCACAGCACCGAGAGTTGCTTTCTGCCTTGCGCCCATATCATTCAATACTTGTTGGTGAAAGTTATCTTGCAAGAAAACGTCCTGTTTACTTAATGCACAGATGCCCAGGTTGTGTATTGGCTATCTACTAGTTCTTCATGATCTGTCCGATTTTCTCCCATCTTTTTTTTTTTTTTTCAAAAATGGACAGATAGATTATTATTTTGCTGCCTTAAGCTTTTTCTGAACTTCTCTGGGAGTGATTGAAAGGACATACATATCTGCCTTATTTTTTCCTTTCGCTTTTTGCTTTGACTTGCAAGTACAGGATTCATCAGATTATGTCTATTATTTTCCAACAAAATTTAGAGTTAGTTAGGGCAGCCTGTTTTCATTGTAGTTATATAACATCTCAGGCTGGTAAAAAGCATTCTGTTTGTACAGTCAAGACTCTGAAGTGTGTCTACACTGTTTCTCTCTATGTATCTAACCTTTTAAGCATGCAGGTGGAAGCGGCCAAAGGTTTCTTGGCAGTGCTTAGAGACTACCTTGACACACTATGCTCGGACTTGAGACCTCATACAATTACCAATGTGCAATCTAACAATGACAAGGTTTGTTCTCCTGCCTTTGCTGAGATTTTGTTCTTTATTTCTATATAAATGCGAATTATTAGTGTGAACTGGATACTTTTTTGGTATGAACTATGGATACCATACCACATTACAGCTTCACGTTATGTTGTATAGTATCACTAGGTATACTTTGTGGCATGCTTATACAGTTGTCAGAATGCTGGTTGCTCACTCTATTTTTCTTTGCATAGGTTTCCTTACTTTTAAGAGAGAGCTTTATTGGTTCTTTCCCAATCCGGGATAGGCCTTTTATGAAGGTATACATTCTTTCCTTTGCCTTTAAATGAGTGTTTGGTTTGCATAGAATAAGTCATGTTAATGACATCCAAGCAAGAAAATATGTAAAAAGTCCATCTTATTGTGATAGAAATGAAGCTTAGTAATATTGTCAATGCCAGGTGCTCTTTGCTTTTCTTTGATTCAGCTGTATGTTCTTTTCGGATCAAGTTTTGGCATGCTCAGATCCTATCTCTCTAGCTGATATCCACTCTATAGACTAATTGTGCTTTGTTTTTTCTTGACAGCAATTTTTGGACACGCAGTTGTTCTCAGTACAGACAGACCTAGTTCTCTCCTTTTATCAGAAGGACTAAGTGTCTGACAGACTTGAATGTCTGGCTCATGTTGCCAAGGTGAGGACTACTCCTACATGCCGTTGTATTTTTAATCTATATATACTTTTAGGGGCTATTTGGAAGACTAGTTTTACACTCAAAACCACTGTAAAAATATGGGTCTAAAATTTTTGTACAACTGAGTCCAAAAAAATTCTTTGGATGTCTGGTGAGGCCACTTAAATAACATTGGTTTTGGACTCGGAAAAATAAACAGATATCGGGCTCAAATCCACTGCTCACGCCTCACCTTCTTCCTCTGCGGCAATTCCACACTGCTCGCCAGGCTGCTCTCCGCTTGCCTTTCTCGCGCGGGCGCAGCCTCACCTTCCTCCTCTGCCGCCATTCCACACCTCCCGTCACGCTCCTCTCCTCCGTCCTTTCACGCACGGCCTGTGCTGATCCTCTGAGATGCAGCACCTTTTCTCGAGCGGCAGTGCTGATGCTCTTCTGAGATGCAGCTTGATGCTCAGACCAGTCCCCCGCCCCCCTCCAGGATGGTCTCCATCATCAAGGTGGATCCGTGATGAATTTTGGTCATGATATTATTCACAGTGGTGATTTCTGCCTCTCTTTTTCACCTGCATATGTGGGACATCTGTATATCTTGGTACTAGATTCTGAGACTGGGCTCGGTTGAGAAGAGGAATGAATGGATTGATTTCTTCCTTTTTTTTTTTGTTTCAACAGCTGAGTTCAGAAATTTTCAACATGAGTTCAGATCAAAACTCATGTCAGTTCATAGTCTGACAGGCAGTGGCCAGAAATGCCTATAAAATATGAGAGCATTTTTTTCTTCTATTGGATCGGATGTACAGGGTGGTTATTATTTACTAAACATCCAAACAATCGTTTACGGAGGGAAATGTTTTTCTGTGGGTTTATTCACTACAAATTACAACCGGAAGACCGTTGCCGGTGAATACATTTACAAAACTTCCAAACAGGGCCTTAGATTTCTGATTTCTGGTACTGAAATATTGTTTGGTAATCCGCTTGCAAAATGGTTACAAGTAGTCGCTGCTCGAAACTTGGTTACAAGTATCCCACTTGCAAAATAACAAGGTTACAAGTGTCCATGGCACAGGACTAGTACGGGGGCTCATAGCTTTCGTTTATAGACTTGATAGTCTCCAGAAATACTGTTTCCTTGTCAGCTAACTCAAAGAAAATCACTGATATCCTTGCTGTCAGCTTTGGCGCATTTTTTCTGTTTCATCTTTAGTTAGCATTCTTTACCAGAGTTAAAGTTTACTACATCCATGATCTAATCGAGTGCTGATATATCTATTTGCACTGCAGCCTCTAGATGTTGAGCTAAACTGTACATATCGGCATAGAAAGAATGAGCTGCCTTCGTCATTTTGGCAGCTCTGTGTTTGTGTTAAGAGCTGGAAGGAGATGCCATATACTGTCAGAAAAAAATGGTAGATTGTCAGGATCCAGTTATGGGTATTGAAGAAGAATGCCTATAGTCTGGTGCGGTGATCCGCCACCGCCATCCAAGGTTTTGTAGGCTGTAGGCGCCCCCCATAAGAAGCCTTGTATGGATTGTTCCTGCAATGCCTGTGATGTAATGGAACCATGTCTGAGGCAAAACCTTGAATGTGTTATGTCAAGAATCCAATAGTTATACCGTGCTAAAGCGCGGTTCTTATCTCCAGCTGTAATTTAACGTGTGGTATTTTTTTTCATCAAAGCAATACAGTGTCAAGTGCATCTTGTCTGTGTCTTAATGATGATCTTAGCATCAGACTAATGATCCGATTTCTCAAGTCTACAACGTGAAGTCACATCAACCAAAAACCAAAAGTTTCTAAAATTTCTATCACATCCCATCACATCTTAAAACATTCAACGCACCCAAAAACGTTTTCATTTGGCCACTATAAAATTTAGGTAATTAAAAAACTAATTATACAGTTTAGATGTATATCATGGTATTTATTCTTTTTGAGCCTAGTTACGCCATCGTAGGATAATATTTACCACTAACAAAGTCGAAACGTGCTACGATTAATACGATGTGACAGCCTACAGAATTTTGCACCCAAATTTTGGGATCCAAACACACCCTAGTACTCCTACGGAATAGTCGTCAGTGTCGCCAAGCTCCTGGTAGCGTCGAAAGAAGAGTCTTGTTTCGGAGCCTGGGTCAGAAATTCAGAACGCTTGACTGGCTTTGAGTTCGCTCACGGCAAATGCTGGACGGATTCAGACAGAAAGCCCAAACTGGACGTGTCCTCTAGCCCAGGCCCCGGCGGCCTTCTTTCAGGACAGTGACTGATCATCCGCCAAAGCCTACTCCTTCATCAGCGGCAGCAGCCATGCTTTAGCCTACGGAATGGCGCTTTTGACCGGAGATTTTTGAATCTGCAACGCAACGCGGGAGCGGGGGAGGGGAGCCTTTGAGGCACAGCAGGGCAGGGCTGGCTGCCGGAGGCAGTGGCTGCTACAGTGCGCGTTCGTGCGTGCGCACAGAGAAAGGACTTTGCCCCGTGGGGCGGTGGCAGGCGGCCGCAGGAACGCAGTGAATGTGCCTGCCACAAGTACCAGCACCACCAAGCGCTTTTCTTTCATTCATTCAACCAGTGGTCGTCACACTGCCCGTATGTCTGCCCCCTCCTCCTGCAGGCAGTCTTTCTGACCGCCCCTTCCGGCTCAGCCGCTGCATGTGCCGCTGCGCAGGGTCTCCATGCCGCAGACCGCGCTACAAAGCGCTCAGTCAGGCAGAGGCAGGCGTCGCGGCGTCGGCAGAGGCAGGCGTCACCCCTGTCCGTGTGCGTACCGTCCGCGTTCCGGGGCCAGTGCGATGGGGATCGACTCGAGAAAGACCGGCGACGCCGTGGCCCGTGGCCGCCGGGGCCGTGCCACACTTGTGTGATTGACGCCTGACGAGCGAGCAGCGCTTGAAAGGCGCTGCCCTGCCTGCCCGACATGACTGTCTCCTGAGTCCTGATGCTACAGCCGCGCTGCGGCTAGCTCCCTTCTCACCGGCTAGACGTTCCCAAGGCCGGCGAGTACCGGGCACACCGAGTACCGGGCACGCACGACGTCTAGGCGCACCACACGAACCAGCGAAATGTTGAATAATTGAAAAATCTAGATAAAAGCTGCAGCTATATAAAATCGGGCGGGCCTATCGGAAGCCGACTTGCCTATGTGGCGGCTCCTAGTTGGCCAAAAGTCCAGTCGGCTTTCCGGAGGCCGCTAGGCCTGTAATTGATGAGAACCAGCGTCGCGGCCGGCCGTTGCGAATCAGCTGCATAGATCACGGAATGATGATGCGCCGTGGTCCTCGGCCGGAGTAGGTCCAGCGCCTCAAGCCGTAGCAGCTGACCGAGCAGCAAATGGCTGATACGGCGAGGCATCACTCATCAGACGATGCATGCAATGCACCTGCACCCTGCTCCTGGGTTGCCGGCAAGAGGAGCCCGTCGGAGTAGGTCATGGCCGCCTTCTCCCGACCGTCCGAGCAGGTTTCCCACCGGAAAAGCAGTACTAGCTCCATCCGGCGTGCGCGCCCACGGTGACACTGACACTGCGCCGCGCCAACTCCACTTCCATGCACATTCGAGTGTCTCCAACAACGCTCCTTTGGTCGTGGATGCTGAAACACTCGTCGATCCAGCCTCCACTCGCTCGTCAGATGCGCCTGTTGTGTGTGTGGATGCATGCATTGCCTTGCCTTGGCATCTTTTCTTGGCCGGTGACCGGGTGGCGGTCCTTCGGTGGGATCTGCTTGCTGAGTCCTCTTTCTCCTTTCTCACCTTTGCACTGCGCGCAACAGTGTTTGGAGCGGCGCTTTCTCTCGCTGGACTGTTGCGCTCTGTACGCGGCTTGGCATGCATGCCTCCACCACGGTCCTGTACTGTGCAGCAATCCCTGCCTCTCGCCCTCCCATCACCCCACGGCGTGTTTTCGCTGATTCAAAATGCTAGTACTGCATCAGATGGAGTATAATACAAACATCCGGTGACATTGCATGTGGTGGGTTCAGAAACTTGATCGTGGCCGTAGTGGTTGGGCTCGCTACTACTGTACAGTACTCCTCCTACGCCCCCCACTAGCCCAACACCAACAACAACCATGGGGCATCTCCATTTACAACTGGCCAGGCACTGACCGACCGCGGACGGGGAATAGGAGCGCCTGCGTCTCTGACGCGTTGCCAGCGTCCGTCCAAGCATCCGTGCATGACACACACTGGCATGCCGGATGCCGCCCACAACGGCTGACCTGACCAGACCGGAAGCGTGAAGGATTGCAGTGCATGCATGCGCGCGCGCAGGCAGCGGCATGACCGGTCCTGATGTCTGATCCGTGCCTGCCGCACAGGCAGAGGCCAGAGGGAGAGACGGCTGCCTGACCAGCGGTCAGCGACTGCTCGCCGGCTGGCCAGAGCCTGGTGCCTGTAGTACGAACGGCGACATGGGACGCAGGCGTGCAGTCACTGAACGTATGCCATGCATCTGTTCAGTGAAAGACCAGATGGGAAGGCCTGCGCCCCGTCTGATCTGACTGGCCGCTTCTTTGACTCATCATGCAACGGTGAAGGAAGGAAGGACGCTGCGAGACATGGGGGCCCTCCAGCCTTCACTCTCCTGACACACGCCTCCCTGTTCTGCTCGCGTCGCTTGGTGAGGGGACAACACATTGCTCTGACTCTGAACCAGCGGCGAGTGAGTGATGGCACGCTGCAGGCTGCAGCTGTTGCTTCATCGTCACTGGGGCGGTTTTTCCATCGTTTCATGCATTACTCGCTCGCCAGATTGAAAGGAAACCGAGGTCACGCACGCACGCACGTTGTGGATCGACCCGTTTCGTGCGTGGTTCAACTGCATTGGCAGGAGCAGCAATATGGTTCTCTTCGAATGGGCAAGCTAGGGCAACGACTAGTGGCCCTTTTGGGCAGCATGATGCACTCAGGCATGCTTGAATCATACGGTGGCAGCCAGGCAGACCACACAGCCTACCAACACACATGGTGCTTGGCTGCTTCCTTACCAGCTGCGTTTCAGGGGAAAAAAGGCATAGTAACACATGGTCAAAGCAGCAGATAAAAGACTCAGAAGAACCCTGTAGTACTTGTGATTACAGTGGATCGCTGCCTGCACGAGCCGAAAGAGTGCCGTGCAACTGTATGCGTGCAGTCTTTGTTCCTGCCCTACGCTGCCCTTACTGTATCTGTCACAGCCAAAAGACCTGGCCTCATCAGCCAGTTCCACGCTGCAGGAAACAGACGAGAACATCAAGGGCTGACGTTGAGGCCTGAGGTGGCACTGTGACTGAACCCCAACCCGAACCCCCCCCCACACACACACACACACTTTTATTATTTGAAAGAATGGAGCAGGGGAGGCCCCTAGCTATATTTTTGAACACTGGACAGCCCATATATGAAGAAGAAGAGCACAAGAACGAAGAAGAACAAAAAATATTAATTAATATTATTAATTATATTTAGCTAATTTCTGGTGTCTGAGGCTATTTTGTTTTAAGGTTTCGTGTCATTGTAATAAGTTTGGTCTGATTCCTCACCTATGAGGATGATGAAGTTGGATGTTTTTTTCTTCCATTATCAAAAATATTCAGTTCATTTTCTGATAATATTTTTTGTAAGGATGAAGCAGTAATAATACTATACTCCCAGTACATTTCTGTTTACCTTCGCTGATGGGTCAAGGCACATCATCATCATCATTACTACTAGGGAGTATAGGCAGAGTAACCAGTGTTTCCCTGTGTGTGCTGTCTGTGGCTCGGAGCCATGATGAACTGATGGCCCATTGATCGCTCTCACGGTCTCACCGGGGACACTGGTTGGCTTTGCAGCAGCAGGCCCATCGGTTGGTGTCAGCGAGCATTCCTGCCCCCCTTTTCTCCCAACTTTGACCAGTCAGGTACGGCTTCTAGTTTCTCAAGCCCATTAATTATTGTGCTTGTGCGTAACCCTACCATGCGGGAGAAAAAAGTCTCCAATCATGACGACGCTAAAATGGTCGTTGTTTGTAGAACAGCACCTTTTTCCTGTAATTATGTTGTGCTTAGGATGGCTGTCACTGTGCTCATTGGGAAAAGATTGTTCTTGGCACTGTCCTTTCGCCCCCAAAAGTTTGGCGATCTTTTCCACAACAACAGAGGGGCCTCTGGTACTAGCCTCTTTTCCACAACAACAGAAGAAAATAAACCAGATAAGAGCATCTCCAACTATTCTGAAAAATATCTCTGATCATTCCTAGAAAATCAGTTGGTAAATCATTGAGTTTTCTAAGTGCTACAAAAAATTATGGGCATATATGTCGGCATCCTCGAACTAATTTTGCGTTAAGATTCATGGACTATTTTCAAATCACATTATATTTGTTTTCGCTCTTACTATACATTTGCATAGGTAACCACGTCCTTCTCCTTATATTTCCGTGCAGTTAGCTTGATTTTCCAAAATCCATACAATCTGGAGCTTTTCTTTGTGTTTAGATCCTTTAAAATTGACATTGTAGCTTAACCGAAAAGTAATGTAATACTCCCTCCGTCCAAAGAAAAAGACTCGCAATCCGGGAGTTTAAAATTTTGCTCACCAAAAACGCTAAAGTAGCCTATGGGTGCTTCACCGGGCTTAGCGCACTTTCAGGGCCCGACTCTGCCCCCCCCATGCACCGAGTTCTAAAAAATCCCAACACGCTTCTCGTCCACTCGTTTCAGCGGGGAGGCCACCGGTATTTGCCGCCAAGATGCACTCCAATACCGCCAGCACCTTTCCGAGAACACTCGTATCAAGCTTGAACCGCGCAGGTCGATTCTAGGGGTATTTTGGTAATTTTACGCATTGCATTGGTACCCTCCTACAATTGTGTTCTTTTCATTTGGGCCGGAGGGAGTATCTTTTATTTGTTTGTGGTAATATTATCCTACCATAAGGTAACTAGGCTCAAAAGAATCGCCTCGTGAATGTACATCTAAATTGTGCAATTAGTTATTTTTGTTTTACCTACATTTCATACTCCGGGCGTGTTTTGGTGCATTTCATCCTTCTCGATGTGATAAAAATTTTGAAAATTTTAGAAAGAAGTTGTGGAACTAAACACACACCCTTTAAGATAGGAATTGTCAAAGCTTTTTAAAAAATTTTGTCAAAAACTTTAAGATTTGAAGCGGGTTTAAATAAATATTTGTCCAAAAATGACGTGGAGTAGTCCAAACCAAAGCTCACAGAAACGTCACATCAGAAGCAGGGAACGTGGGGAATGGCATACCGTTGTCAGTGTTTGGAGACCCCTAGCCGATGTTTTTGTCCACGAGAAACCCAAATCCCATTCACATTGGACTACAGTATAAATTGGACTCCATGAGCTATCACATCTGTCGGGGAAAGAAAGCGCAGCAGGAGGCTCTCGCAGAGGCTCGCGGGGTGCTGGCGGGAACGAACGAATCGGAGGACCCGCAACCTCACTCCTATCTCATCGTCTGCTGCTTCCTACAGCCCTGCACTTTCGGCTTTACTTTTACTTATGGCAAATAAATATTTTCACTTTCGTGCACTTGTACAAGAATACTCGTTCGTATCTTGTCGCTTTTTAGAGCAGGTTTAATAGAATCGTCGGTTGCTCGTCAGGTGCGGGCGGCAAAGCGTTAAAAATAGTAGCGGGTCCCACAGATATTGAAGGCTTGCATGGTGTTCATTCAGCCAATCAAATCATATTTTGATCTTCACGGCTGGCACAAAGTGACTCACTAAACGCCCGCTGCTCCCCTCTCTCTTCTTTTTCTCTCTTCCTCATTGGTTGTCGCCGGGCTGAAATTTGTCCATTTTGTACTTGCTCTTAGGGTCTGTTTGGTTCACGCAGCCGGTCACCACGCGCCACGCCTCAAGTTCGGGCGGCTTCGGCCACTGCTGGGTTCTGCTTAAGCCACGGCGGCCACTATTGTTGTTTTTTCTGCATGTGCTTGTCGTTATCCGTGGCAAGACGTGGGCGTGTAGTGGCCATTTTGATCGTCACTCGCTCTAGCCCCGCTGAAGGTTAGGTGTGGCGACGTTTGGCCGAACATCCTTTCGATGTCCTCAAGCAAACTCTAGAACAGGTGACCGTATTTAAACTCATAACCACGAACAGGCACAATTTCGTTGCTTCGTGGACCTAATAACCACGAAAAATACACTGTTACTGTTGAGTAATTTGGAACCTAGAGATTACTGTAGATATGGTAGGCGAGGAAACGGCAGGCAGCATGCAGGAACAGCCAAGCAAAAGCCTGCGCTCTCATCTCATGGCACGACGTCTTTACGTCTCCTCTCCTCAGTCCTCACTGCGGCGTCACTAGTACTTGCACGCGTACTCAGGGTAATCTTCTCGCTGTTTTACCACTTGCTTTCGTGCAGGCGCGAAGCTCCTCCCTCCGTCTTAAAATAATTCACCATGTTAAATTTAAGACATCATATTTGACCTCTCGCCTTATTCAAATTATTTATACAATTTAGGAAATAAATAAAAATATCTCTAATAATAAAATAAGTCACATCAAAATGGATGATGTTTATATAAAAAATTTGAATAAGACGCAGGTCAAACATGACATCTTAAAGTCAACGTGATGACTTATTTTGAGACCGAGGGAGTAATTTGCTTTGAACTGATGAACAACAAAGAAGAAGAAAAATATAACAAGCTACTCCCCCTCCGTCCCATGAACTTAGTCAAGTTTTTTGACTTTTGAATTTCATGTTTGACCATCCGTCTTATTCAAAAAATATTTATGTAAATTATAAAATAAATTAATCAATATTTAAGTATCTTCATTGATAAAATAAGTCGTAACAAAATAAATTATATTTGTGTAAAAATTTGAATAAGACGAAGAATCGAATAAGATGGCGACGAATCCGGGGTGACAAGCTTCGATTGGGACGGAGGGAGTAGCACACATGTGTGTACTCCCTCCGTCCAGCGAAAGAACACAATTGTAGGACTGGACACGGATACCAATGCAATGCGTAAAATTACCAAAATACCCCTAGAATCTGACACTCGCAGTTCAAGCTTGATACGATACGAGTGTTCTCGAAAGGTGCTGGCGGTATTGGAGTGCATGCGGCAGCGCTGGTGGCCTCCCGCTGAAACGAGTGGACGAGAAGCGTGTTGGGATTTTTTTTAGAACTCTGGTGCATGGGCTGGCAGGGAGGGGCACGAAGCACGCTTAAGCCTGGTGAAGCACCCATAGGCTACTTTAGCGTTTTTTGGTGAGCAAAATTTTAAACTCCCGGATTGCAGTCTTTTGCTGGACGGAGGGAGTAATCCTACTGCAGTAGTACGTACTCCCTCCGTCCCTTTATATGTGTCGCCCGGAAAGTGTGTTTGTGAGGAAAACACGGTTTCGTAGAAACAAACATTTAAGGAGAGAGGGAGTATATACTGTACTGCTAGTAAGGCTGGCCGCCTGTCCGTCACAGTCACAGTCACAGACAGCAGCAACCAAAGGCAGAAGAGGCACAGCAGCCATGCGGCTATGCTATGCCTGCAGGTTTCAGAGCTGCAGAGATCAGGTATGGGTCCTGTGATCCTGTCCCCGGACTGACCGTGTTACGCATCCCCAAACCCACTCCTACTCCAACTCCATGCCAGCTGCCCTGCAGTACTTTAAGCAGCCAACAGTCGCACCACGATAGCCTTGTGATTTTCCTGAAATAAACCGGCAACAAATCTCATTAGGCTTTGTGAATGGGCGTACTACAGTGTTTGTTTTCCTGATAGTAACTGTCTAACTGATGCCAACAGTAGGCCTTTTTGCTACAAAGGCTGATGAATGTTTCCGCTGCAAACAGGCATTTGACCACGGCACGACTGGTCCTTGCACGATGACGATGGGTGCGCAGCAGCACCACCTGCAGGTGGCCGCTGGTGAGCGCGCACGGCACAAATTTGTGGAATCCCTGTACAGGTACACGTACTATAAGGTATCGGTAGACGAGTGCGTGCTGCGTGGGGACTGACGGGGTAGGTGGCTGCAGGCAATTCTGCGTGGGCGTGTCAGAGTCTGCCTGTCTCGGTGTCTCCACTCTCCGACTTCCCTCTCCCAGTCTGCCACGGCCACCTGCAGCCTGCAGACTTGCAGTCAATAAATAATGCCAACAACTGTGGCAATAATATTTCAAGCAGGGCCCGTCGCCTGGTGGCATTGCTATCGGCAGCAGCATCTCTCGTCTGACACCAACCAGCATTGATCGGACTCTTGCCGCTCTCGGCGGTGGAAAAACTAACGGGGCTGGAGAGCATTTTTACACGGTTTACACCAGCACTTAGTAGTAGGACTTTTTTTTTTTTTTGAGATAGCACTTAGTAGGACATGTTTGGCAGGCTATCTTCTCTCGGGAAAAAACCATAGCTCTAGCTCTTTGGGTAGAGCAGGAGTAAGCAAATAACGTTTGTCAAAACGACTTCTCTTATTTTCCTAGCATAAATAAAAGATGGTTTTAAGAGTAGACGTGTCCAACCATGCAACCAGACAGACATGATCCCTGATGAATGAAAAAATGCCCTTGCAATGTCATCCTAGAATCTATCCATGTGTCGATCATTCGACGTTGTACTTGTTGTATCCGATGCAATTGAATGTCTTGTGTATCGGTATGGTTTCCACATAATTGGGACTTCGATCTCACTTATGAAAATATCGGTCCAATGCATGGTGGTTCTCACGAATGTGGTTGTAGAGACACCGTCATCCTTTTGCTTTACCATTTGGTAACATGGCATCTTGAGAACGATTCCACTTTATTTTCCACAGACCAAATCCACATTCTATCACATTATGAAGCTTGAATACAAATGGTTAAAAAGCTTTTTCTCAACAATTAGAGCAGGGCCCCTCCTCTAATCCGGAATATGTCACATTTTCCCCTTGTATGGGGCCAAGTAACTAAGGCGATTTTTGTATCCGGAATCGACATGACAATATTTGCCTAATCATACAAATTTAAAAGAAAACATAATAGTACACTACCAACATACTAGGCATTAATAACTTTGAAGGGTGTATGGAAATTTGTCATTGCCATTGGTCAATGCATGAAACAACACATTGTGTCGTGCATGAAACAAGACACTTGTGGGTTCGCTTTGTTGCAATAGAAAAGGCCTTAGAGTCTATATATCCGTCCGCAATCGGAGCCCTTTTGCTAAATGTCGCCGCATGCAGCTCTTGTAGGAGCCGGAGCCGAGCCGGAGCCTCTCTAGCCCCACGCCAAATAGGGGCTTACACTTCTATTTGCTACCTTAGCCATTTCGAGAAGCTAGTATATAAGAGCTATTGGTGTAAGTAGCTAAGTTTGTATAGAGTGCCACACATATGTCTACAACTTTAGCAACAAGCGTGACCACAACCAACGCTTTTATCGATGTGACACAATCATTGTGATGGCGTACTAACCTGTAAGGTCTTCTCGAGAGCACACGGACATAAGCAAAGTTTTTTTTTTTTCATATGAGTGACTCCAACCAAGCCCTCAAATTTTGCCTCCCATTGTTCCTTTTCGATGAGTGCTCAACGCCTAGTTCTCACACACTCCATCTCATCGTATCAATTTTCTATACACGCACCCTATCACCATGACCCACGTTCATCGGTCCCACTTGTTAGCTTTATGTGAAATGAAGAAAAGGGAAGCGATGAGGGGCTCCTACATCCGAACGTTTAAGAAAGTGGTTTGGTTGTGAAGCTTTTTCAAATGTTTAAGCTTTTAGGGTTCCTTTAGATTATAGGATTTAATTTTAATGAAATTTCAGTGGAATATTGTTGATAAAAGAAAGTTTTCTATCATATTGTTTGGCTACCCGTAAGCTCCACTACTATTCCATAGGTTTTCATTCCTTTGTGTGTGTGTGTGTGTGTGTGTGTGTTTTTTTTTTTTTTTTTACAACAAACATGCATTAAATTAGCAAGAAGAAGCTGCTAAAACCCTTACCGAGGTAAGGGATACAGAGTGCGCGCGCCCTCATAAGAGGGCACCGATGATGAGTGAGGCTCATAGGAGCGACACGGTACATAAATTTGCGATTGAATTTAGAGGCGATGAGAAAGCTAGTTTGGCTAATGCATCTGCGGTGCCATTCTGATCTCTATCAATTTTATAGACTCGTGGCCTCCTCGATTTCTTGGTGGCGTTGTTGAAGACTGCGAAAATTGCTTCATTCGCCAGTCTGGCGGGTGAGCATGATCGTCGGAGTTGAGAAACCGCACTACTGGTCGAATCGATAGGAAGAAGACATCACTGCAGTCAAGACTATCAAGGAGTGTGGCTGCAAGAGCCATAGCGGTGACTCACGATATGACTGAGTAGGTCTTCTCCAACGTCCCCCTGATGAAGATTGTATTAACTGGTTGGACCTGCATATTGACAATGAAAATGCCTAGCCCTCGCTTTTCTAGGTTGTTGTTGGTGTCGATCGGAGAGTGGTGGAGGCATCAACATAGCATCACGATTCTGGGGAGACTTTTCGGGGATCTTATGATGTACACATCCATCATGGAATCTTGAGTGCGACTGTGAAAGAAGAAGTCATACCTTGGGAATGTGTTGTGGGAGTGAGGCCATCTTCTGGTGTTGTAGGCATCACCACGGCACTTGTAGTTGGTCGATCTTGACTAGTGGATGGCAAGTGTTGACGTAGGTGAGTGTCTCCCAGTTGCTGAATGACAGGTTGAGGGCCCGCCCCTATTGTTGTGGCAAATGGTTGGTTGAGCTCCACTTGAGTCACTTCTTGTTGGTCAGAGTTTTGTAATGCTTGCATGTGAGTATAGAGGTGTGCCTGCGCTGCCTTTCGAACCTGAAAAGGAGACCATAATTTTCTCTAGAAACGATTGTCATTTCGTGCTTTCCATAAATACCATAGTGTAAATAAAACATTGCATAAAGTATCCTCTGAGGGGGTTGGGCTAATTAGCTGAGGGAGAGCAATCTGTACTCCATCTTCCTGTTCAGAGATAGCATGAGTGGGAAGAGGGGGGTTGAAAGCAGCCCAAACTTGAGTAGCAAGATCACATTTGAAAAATAAATGAACATCGTTTTCAAGTTTTCCACAGTATGAGCATTGCTTATCTATGTGGACTGAGTAACGACCAGCACGAGCTCCAGTTGCCAAAGCCCTTCAAAGAAGTCTCCAAGTAAAAGTTTTAAGGAGGGGAGGAATTACCTTGCTTTTCCATACCTTTTGGAGGATGAGGTTTGCATCATTTGATATACTTCTTGAGCCCTGGCCGGGAGATTGTGACTTTGTTGGGCTGCTAAGGTATTGTAAACAGCCTTAGTGGTGCAGAGGCCATTTGTAGAGGGCGTCCATCTAAGAATATCAGGCTGGTTAGAGTTAATTACCTAAATGTTTTGGATGGTTTGGACAGCCTGAGGGGAGAAGGTTGTGTTCAAGAGGTTCTCATCCCATGTGTGTGTGCCTTGTATCCAAAGGTCTGCAACTTTTGAAGGCAACGATGAATTGACCACTGGTAGTAGGAGGTGATCATGGATGTTGTCCCAAATTGGAGCCCAAGGTTCTGACCATATGGAAGAATTACATGCATGAATTTGATATGTTGCATTTGCATTGAGGTGGTGCCTAACCTGCAGGATAGAAGACCAATAGATGGACTTGACAGTATTGTTAGGAGCTGTCCAAAAAGATGAATGAGGATAATATTTTGCTTTTAGAACAGCCGAAAGGAAGGAGTTTTTTTGAGTAGCAACATTCCAAGCTGAATGAATAATAAGGCTTTTGTTAACGGTTTGTAAATCTCTAATGCCCGGACCTCCCTCTTACGTAGACTTGCGGATATCCTCCCAAGAGCGATATGCAATAGGGTTTGTCTCCTGTTCTTCCTGGACTCATGCCCACCAAAATCTTTTGATAATAGTGTTAATTTTTTCAATAAAGGTTTTGGAAAAGAGCACATTAGTCATGTAGTAGATAGGTATAGAAGAGAGCACCGATTTGATATACTGAAGCCTTCCTGCATGGTTTAACTTGTTAGCTTTGAGGGTACCAAATTTGGCAAAAAAATTGTTGTAAATGAAATTATAAGCTCTATTTTTGTCCTTGTGATTGAAGATCAAAGGGTGACCGAGATGAGGGGTGTTAGGCTGAAGATCTTGAACAGGAAAAATGGCCTTTATGTTACCTCTAATATTTGATGGAACATTTTTGCTAAAATAAATAGAAGACTTTTGGAGGTTGGGTGTTTGACCCGACCATTCTGCGAAGTAAGTAGAGGATTGTCTTTATTTTTTGTGCCTCTTCTATGGTTGCCTTGCCGCATAGTATGAGGTCATCTGCAAAGAGAAGTGAGTGAATAGCTGGGCACCCATGTCCTAGTGAAACTCCTGTCAAATTATTGCTCTCCAAATTCTCCTGCAACCTGATTGAAAGTTCATTAATAGCAATGACAAAGAGGTAAGGAGACAGGGGGCATCCCTGCCTGAGACCTCTCTGTGACTCAAAATGCTGAGAAGGTACATCATTTACTAAAACTGCAAATTGAGGAGAGGAAATACAAGTGTAAACTAGCCTAATAAAGCTGTCATTTAGACCCAACCTGCAAAGAGCGTCAGTGATAAAGTGCCATTCAAGCCTGTCAAAAGCCTTAGCAAGATCGATTTTCAACATGAAAGCCTGGTTTTTATAACTCTTGAGATTGAAGGAATGGATGATTTCTTGGGTAACTATGACATTGGAGGAGATGTGTCTATGGGCAACAAAGGCAGATTGTGCTTGGTTGATGTAGCCAGGGAGATGCTGTTTTAGATGGTTGGCTAGGGATTTGGTGATAATTTTGTAAATAACATTACAAAGGCTTATGGGTCTGAAGTCTTTTGGAGTGGTAGGTTGGCTGATTTTGGGGATGAGGGTAATGAAAGTTTGATTGATGTCTGATGGTAGAACAACATTGGAGTAGAAGTCTTTGATTACCTGATAAACATCCTCCTTGATCCATGGCCATGATGCTTTGTAGAAAGCAGCATTAAGGCCATCTGGTCCTGGGGCTGCATTACTCCTCATCTCCTTTATAATGCTATGAATTTCCTGCATGCTAGGGTAGGAGTATGTATACCTGAGATCAGCTTCCCTTAATGCCACTTGTTGTTCCTCTTGCTCCTGGTGCGTGTTCGATGGGGTGGTATAGGATTGGTTTTGGGTGGTTTGGTGGGATGTGGAAGGGTAATTGTGTGCAGGATTGGGAGGGTTGGAGGGAGGGGGAGGGGGGTGAGAGGTTGAGTTATGAGAGGAAAAAATACCCCGAAAATAATGAACCAAGGTATCTTCTATTTGTTGTGGAGTAGTGGCATGAGTACCATCAGGATTGGTTAGGTAGGTGATTCGGTTTTTTCTGTTTCTTTTTACTATTGCTTTGTAAAAGAAAGTAGTGTTTCGATCACCTTGCGTAGCCCAATTTTTCTTGGCTCTTTGGATGTGGTATTGCTCCTCTTTGGCTACAAGGTCTTGATGTTTTTGGTGGAGCTGCTCTTGAAGGGAGTGGTCTTGCTGGGAAGGGTGGAGGGATTGCTGATCGAGAAGCTGATTTTCAATCTGGGCTAACAGGTCATTGTTTTTGGGTTTCTTTTTCCTCCATTTCTTTAGATCTGCAACAAGAAACTTAGCTTTCTGCGAGAAAACACGGTTAGATGATTTAGTCCAACTAGACTTAGCAATAAGATGATATTCATTATCCATGAGCCACCAATTTTCAAATCTGAAAGGCTTAGTAGTGCGAGGGCGCTTAGAATCAAGAACCGCTAGAATAGGGGCATGGTCGCTGTACATCATCGGAAGATGGTAGATGGTAGTGTTGGGGAACGCCAAGCACCATTCTGCATTGCCTAAACATCGATCAAGTCTTTCATAAGTTGGAACTGAAGAAAAACGCTTGTTAGTCCAGGTATAGGCAGGGCCACTATAGCCAAGATCAAAAAAACCACATTGTTTAACAAAAGAACAGAACTTATTGATCCGATTCACATCAGCCCTAGTGGGACCTAATTTCTCATTAACATGCATCAGCTCATTAAGATCCCCCATGCAAAAAATAGGTAAATTGTTGTGTTGTTCCACAAAGTCCAGAACATGCTGCCAAATAATAGAGGTGGTGCGGTGGTGAGGGTCTCCATACACGCAAACAAGACCAAAGTGGTTGGAACTAGTTTTATTCGTACACAAGGCAAAGATAAAGTTGTGACTGTGATCTACGATATTAAGGTTAACTTCATTATTCCAAAAGAGCCAGAGGCCACCAGATTGGCCTTGAGAGGGAATAATAAAAGCATCGTAATTGAACCTATTTTTAATGGCAATATTAGTGGTAGAAGTATTCCTTGTTTCTGATATAAAGCATAGCTGAGGTCTAGTAGAGACCAAGAGACGGGCAAGATGGTTCATGGTCGGACTACGGAGGCTGCCTCCCGAACCTCGGCAGTTCCACGCCAAGTGCGTGATAGCACCGTTACCGCTCTGCGCTGTTGCCTGAGCATTGTTGTCGGCAGTAGACCGAGATGCTGGCTGCGGTCCGTTGGCGAGCTGAGGTCCTGCAACGTGATTAGTAATAGAAGAAGTAGGCGGGGCTCCCGAAGGAGCAGAGGGAGCCAGCATAAGGGATTCAGGGGAAGCGGTGGGCTGTGGAGGATTAGGCAAAGCGATGTGCGGTGGTGGATCAGTGGGCAAATTCTCCATGGGCGAGGAAGGTGGTGGATCAGGGGGCACGTCCTCCATGGGAGGGGTAATCGGAGGTTCGGTCCTTTGGTTGGTTATGGCTGAAATCGGCAGAAGGAAGCGAACAGCTGAGGAGAAGATGCTGGAACCTGGTTCCTCATCCAGTGGGTAGAGCATGGGCGTAGTTGGGGGACTCTGGCACCGACACAGAGTGTACGACGGAGAGCAGGATTCAGAGCAAGCGGTGGAAGGGCAGTCGTCTCTGTAGCTTAAACTCCCGCAGAAGCAGAACCTTCGCAAGCTGCGCAGCCGTGGACACCGGACTCCCACCGACAGCAGCAGCAGCCACGCTAGGAGCGGAAGCGGGCGTGGCTAGTCACGGAGGCAGCAGGCGGGCAGCTTCGACCTCAGGTCGCCGGTGCAGGACGCACGGAGGAGATCGACTGCAACCTCACACCAAAACTCGATCTGGCCCCCTACAGAAGTCGGAGATCCACCGACCCTGCCAGGCAAACCAGCGATGAAATTGGGAAAAAAATGGGAGGAGATGAGGGAGAAGGAGCCGATCTGCTACTGGATCACAGCAGCAGGCGCGATTGAGAAGAAATCGAGTGGATTGGGTTGGGATTGGGAATTTGCGTGAAGGGGAAAGAGGAACACGGCATATCGCCACAACGGCATGACGCCCATACTACTGAGAGACAACCATATAATTTGTAAGCCCACCTAGAGCTCTTGGAAAAATTCCTATGCATGGACTACGAGAAATTGAATGCTGATGCTAGCAACTAATGATCATTATAGTTCGTTAGGGAGGAACATGCAAAGCATGCACTTAGTATTATTTTGTATTCACCTGTTTTCCTATGTTTTGAATCATATAGGATTAGAGAAACATAGGATATTAATTCTAAGTTTTTCCTATTCCTGCATTTTTCCTATCTTGTGTTTCAAAGGTGCCAAAGTTATGCGTTTTCCTTCTTTTTGTTTAGAGAAAAGTGGAACGATAGGAAACTTTCACATGGTTTTCTTCCAGAGTTTCCTGTAAAATAGCGGCATTAACAGTGTCCTTTCCGTATAGGATTGCTGATTCTACGTTTTTGCTTTGGATTTGGAAAATCTATGATTGTGCCTTGGTAGGGCAGCGTGTAGTACAGGACTCGGTAGACCGGAGAAGAGGGCGGAGTACGCTCGCAAGGGAAACGGTCGGAAACGGGCGTGGTCCCGTGGACGGGCGGGCACGGCGGAACCGGGTCGGCAGTCGTCACTCCGTCTGAGCAGGCTGCAGGCGTGCGGCCGCTGCGCACACAGCAGATTCTGCAGCGCGGACTCTGCCGCCGCATCTCGCTGGCGTCGCAGGCAGTCCAAGACACTGACCGGTCGCGCTGCCGTCCTCGCTTCGCTCACACACGTACCGCCCGCATACTGCACGCCACGTCCCGTCTGCTGCTCCCTGCCAGCCTCCCATCATGACACCCACCCAATGGTACGGATCACAAACTAGTACTCCGTACGTGACGGGTTTCCGTAAGCAGCCACATTCTCGTCACGGAGCTCGGTTTGTTGACGAGGGGAGCTAGTAGTTGCCTGGAGTACTTGTAGGAAAACGCATGGCAACAAGCAACAACTGCCGTTGGATCGGACGCGGATTCAGTAACTTTGCTTCAGCAAGTTACGTCGCTCCTTCATATCTAGCCAGACATGTTGAATCCTTGCCAGGTTTGCAAGCAAGAGAGCGCAGAACTTGTTGCTGTGTAGCCGCCGAGCAGCCTTTCTGACGAGCGATGAACACCACCAGAGGCGTAAACTACTACCATATGGCCAGCAGGGCGGCGGCGGCGGCCCCAGGGTCGCAAGGTGCCACCACGTTGAGCTTCTCCGAGTGCTCAAGCTATGACGGGCTCTCCTCATCTACGACAGGCACTCATCATCGGAGACGGACTGATGGAGCAGCAATAGCGCCACCGTCCATACGCACGAGCGTCGCCGCCGCTGCCAAGAATAGCGTCGTCACGGCAGGGATGCGCGACCATCGCAACGCGCCGCCGTCGCCGTGGTTGGGACGCGCCCCGGCCAAACTTCGTCGACATAGTCAAGCTCCCATCCTTGGCCGCCGTCTGCGCGTGGATGCGCCACCGTCGCAGATGCACCGGTCGCGCGCCGCCGCTGTGGGGACGTGCCCCGGCATCGTGGACCGTGGACGCCTCCTGGCCGCGCGAGGTTCCTGCGCCACCAAGCGCTGCCATCACAGGGACCGCTCCTGGCCCAGCACGGGTCACCGTCACGGGTTGCTCCCCGGCCGAGCGCCGCCGCCGCCGCGGGGACGCGATCCCAGCCACCCTAGCAGGCTTTCGTCGGACCCACAAAGGTAAGGGGATAGATGAAGCTGACGAGTGACTGACGGATGGCCCCCAAACAGGAAGGATAGCCTTTGGATCTGGTTTTAGAGGGCAGAGATAGAAGGAAAGTTACATTGTAACTTTACAGAACAAAGTCACTCAATCTCAGTCCCGTTGGATCGTGAGCACCGAGTGGCTGTCGATCGAATGGCCCAAATCTCTTGCGGCATCACACGCCGGATCCCAGCCTGCCACTACAAATAAAACCCCTTCCCCACGGACCTCACCGAAGTGCTCACTCCTCTCCACCCTTCTGCCTCCTCTCGGCATCACCAACTCCGACGCTCTCGCTGGACGTGAGCACATCCACGCCGCAGCTCCGTTCACCTCCTCTGCTCTCGCGGTGTCTAGCTTAGAGTCTTGGAGATTTTCCAAGCTAGCTAGGTCGTCAAACTGGCCGTGGAGATGATGATGATGAGCGGTCGAGCGGGCGGCGGTGGCGCCACCACGGGGCGGTTCCCGTTCACGGCGTCGCAGTGGCAGGAGCTGGAGCACCAGGCGCTCATCTACAAGTGCCTGGCGTCCGGCAAGCCCATCCCGTCCTACCTCATGCCGCCGCTCCGCCGCATCCTCGACTCCGCCCTCGCCACGTCGCCGTCCCTCGCCTTCCCGCCGCAACCCTCGCGTAAGCATCCATCAATCCATCCGCCTTGCTTTTTCTTGCACGTCCGTCCGCGTTGCCGGTTTACGTTGGCATCCTAGCTGAGCCTGTTATTGCTTCTTCTTTTTTGCATGCAGTGGGGTGGGGCTGCTTCGGGATGGGTTTCAGCAGGAAGCCCGACGAGGACCCGGAGCCCGGGCGGTGCCGGCGGACGGACGGCAAGAAGTGGCGCTGCTCCAAGGAGGCGTACCCGGACTCCAAGTACTGCGAGAAGCACATGCACCGAGGCAAGAACCGTTCAAGAAAGCCTGTGGAAATGTCCTTGGCCACTCCAGCGCCGGCTTCCGCCGCGTCCTCCGCCACAAGCGCCACCACCACCACCACCACCTCGTCCCCGGCGCCGTCCTACAACCACCGTCCGGCTCCCACCACCCACGACGCCGTCTCGCAGTACCACGCGCTGTACGGCAGCGGCGGCGTCGGCAGCCCTTACTCGGCCTCGTCGGTCCGTGGCGCTGGCGCGTACCATCATCACGCGCCGCAGGTGAGCCCCTTCCAGCTCCACCTCGAGACCACTCACCCGCACCCGCCGTCGTCCTACTACTCCGTGGACCAGAGGGACTACGCCTACGGGCACACCACCAAGGAAGTCGTCGGCGAGCACGCCTTCTTCTCCGACGGCGGCGCGGCCGAGAGAGACCGCCAGCATGCCGCGGGCCAGTGGCAGTTCAAGGAGCTCGGGATGGACACGAAGCCGAGCCCCACGTCGCTGTTCCCCGTCACCGGGTACAACGGCACGGCGTCGCCGTACGGCGTTGATCTGGGCGCCAAGGAAGACGAGGACGAGGAAAGGCGGCGCCAGCAGCAGCAGCACTGCTTCGTTCTCGGTGCCGACCTAAGGCTGGAGCGTCCATCGTCGGGCCATGACGCCGCCGCCGCAGCCGACGCGCAGAAGCCGCTCCGGCCATTCTTTGACGAGTGGCCGCACGAGAAGGGGAACAAGGCTGGGTCATGGACGATGGGGCTTGACGGCGAGACGCAGCTTTCCATGTCCATCCCCATGGCCGCTAACGACCTCCCCGTCACCTCCCGCTACCGTAATGGTGCGCACTGTAGGTTCTTTTTCGCTAACCTGTTACCGTAATGGTCTTTTAATTAACTTGAGGTTTCGTTCTCACCAATCGTCGTTTTTTCGTTATTTGTGCTGTTACAACCTGCAGATGAGTGATGCCGGGAAGAAATGTTTTCTGGTTGCTACGACGACGACGACCTCGAGGAGAGGCCACTACAAACCTGGAGCTGCAACACGACGATCGAGTGGTTCTTTCCTGTACCGTTTTGCTCAGGGCCGGCACTCGGTTTGAAGAACTTGGGAAAGAACCAAAACCTCCTCTTAAGAATGATCTTGTCTTATTTCTCTCTTATTACGCATTGTTGCTTCGAGTGTTATTACATTTTGTGTAATTGCTTCTTTTTGTTGTATTACTGGCCGTGACGACGCTAGTATTAGAAGGGCCTTTCCTGATTTCTCAGGCAGAGGCAGCATGCTCTGTTCCTGTCAGTGCCTGTAATATCTTGTGAGCGTGTGTGAGCGTGCTCTGGCTCTCAGCTGTTCAGTTCTGGATTTGCCTTTTCCGGTGTCGGATTGCTCTGCCTGTGAGATGGTTTGTCACATCTGTGGATTCCGCTCAAAGCTCTCGTTGCCCGTCTGCTCCACGGCGCTTACTTTAGACTTTGTGCTCAGAGCCTGCAACGAATACACAACAGTAATCACCATGCTTCTATTATACTATTGGTTAGGACAGAGGTAATGACGGCATGGCTTCTAGTATGCCTGCATGCATGCATATCTTTGACCGACTGCTACGCCTCACTTTGGTCTCCACTGTTCATACTTTGACTGCAAGTTTGGAACCGTAGTTTTTCAGGCTCCTCAGCTCTTGACTTGTTGATCCGTTCCCATTACCGAACGGAACTGGGCAGAGAGATGCAGGGTTGGATGCCGGGATGCCGTGCAGAGAGACCCGCTGAGCTCTGACCCGGTGTCAGTCTTGACGAAATCAATGGTATCCGCAGTGCCATTGCTGCGATCCAGCGGCCTCTGGTCCTGGTCCTGGTCCTGGTCCTGCTCCAGGCAGCACAGCCCCTGAGACACTGGCAAGGTGTCATAGGAGTACTGTAGCATGGGAGTTGTGGCCGCTTCGCCCTGCTGGATCTGCATGCATGCACATCGCTGTGCCTGCCCGGCCGCAGCAGCTGGTTTCCGAACAGCCTGCCCGGCCGCTACTACCGGCAGCCGGCAGCCTTCATGTCCTGCACTTGCTGTCTGGCCGGCACGGTGGCAGCCTGCTGCCTGCCTCGGAAGCCATTGGCGCAAGTACCGGTAGTCCAAACCTTTGCTTACCTTGCTCGTGCTGTGCAACCTGCCCAATGCCAACGCGCGGTCGACAAGGCGACGCACGGCGCCAATCCGCACGCGACGTGGTGCGGTCGGAAAGCTATACGCCGGCCTCCACCGCATTGCAAGCGTGCTAGTCCCACGCATAAAAGGCAGAAAACCACCCCCACGTACATGCAGTCCACGACGCCAGAAACCCATCCATGCGTCCATCGATCCGTCCGCAACCATGCCGAAGCGCACGCGCGGCTTACCACATGTTGGTTCGCGTAGAAGGCCTGGTGCGTGCACGAGCCGGCTGGCGATCTGCACGTGAGACTGTGAGGACCCCTGCCCTGCCCCTGCCCCGCCACGTTCGGTGGCAATGGCAGGCAGACGTCCCCTTCTCGCTGGCTGCGATTGCTCGATCTGGCCTGGGTTTCCATCGCTGTGGCCTGTGCGCTGCGTGAGTGAGGTGCCGCCGGGCAATCGCTTGCAACGCAATGGGCGGCATTATTGCGGATGGAAAGCTGCTCACCGCTCGCCAGTAAGGGGACGCACTACTGTTCCGGCAAGAAGGTAAGGAAGGGGACGCACTGCACTACTGTTCCACTGTCAGTGTCCCCCATGGCCCCATGGCCTGACCTTACCTGGGCAACTGCGTGTGCATGTGGCGCCTGCGCCCGTCTCGTGGCAACGTTATGAATCGTGTCTGAATGATGATGGTTCACCAGCTGTTTTCAAGGGGTCGGGGGCGCTAATAAAGCTCAGCTCGGCACGTACTATTTCCTGCACGCACGGCACGACAGTGAAGACACTACGCCAGTGGGGCAAAAAAAGCTACTGTAGGCGATCGAAAGCATGTCTGGCTCCAGCAGTTACCTCGACGATGCAAGTTTTATTTAATAGTACTCCTACTACTTGGCTACTTGCACTATACTAATGCATGCAGGTTACTGAACATGACGGTGAGTCAGCCAGAGAGAGAGCAGCAGCAGCTAAGCAAACACGCACGAATGAGATCGAGCCCATCATCACGTGTGCTCACGGAGTGACACACGTGGACAACCTAGGAATTCGGTATTTCCGCAGAGGGCATATGCATAAACTAGTGTCACGCGCAGGCAGTGACGAACTGAGACCATCCTGAGGGAGGGGTCGCTACCAGTACCAGACATGTTAATTGCCCGATTATTCGCGGTCCAGTGGTGCTTTGACGGAGGCATCGCCTGACAGACGCCTCGGGATAACCGGCCCAGCAACGTGGCCGTGGGCGTACCAGCGCTGGTAAACAAACCGGCGGCGAGGTCAGGTCGCCAGGTCGGTGTGTTAGACTACGGATTCAAAAGAACGAATGTACATCTAAAACTGTGTAATTAGATTCTTTTGCCTGCGGCCGTGGGTTAGAAACTTTTAGCCATCTAAACAAGGCCTAAGATTCTTTTGCCTGCGGCCGTGGGTTAGTTTATTGTTAACCGCCATTTGTGTGGTTGTACTACTCTTACTACGCAGTGATGTTCTTTTTGTTCTCAAGGGATCCGATGTAATAGTAGGATTACTGTATTGGATGCAGGGATGTACAGTGACCTGGTTGGTTTTTCTTTGGTTAGCGATGTCAGAGCTTGAGACAGCATTTCTCGTGTCAGGTGCTTAACTAACCTCTCGATCTACGGTCCAGTCGTACTAACAGGCCCGCTCGCACCAGATCTACGTACAAGCTCTGCTGCTGCCCAGGTCAGGTGAGTATCAGCATCAGTTCACTGAACTTGTACACCCTCCGTCTACAAATAAGTGCATTTTTTTTGACTTTTATCAATCACTTATTTGGCCATTTAATGTTTTATTTAAAATTTTTTTAATAAATATAACTTATTTTATCATAACATAAAAATTAGTCTAATGCTAAATTAAGTCATAATAAAATAAGTAATATTTATTAAAAAATTTTAAAAAAAGCCATAAATCGTCAGGCCTGCCAATCAAACGCTTCGGGTTTTGCTAGTTATTAAAAAAATCCAAATGAAAATAAGCAAAAGAAATAAACATCGCGTCTTAACAAAGCCACGTTAGGAGAGAGGGTGCGACGGAGGAGTATGCTGCTGCTGCCAGCCTGCCACTGACACTTGCTCGTCGTCAGGCCTGCCAGCCCCCGTCAGCGATGCACACGCTTCGGGTTTTGCTAGTTATTAAAGTTTCCATTACCAACCCATCCACTAATCAAACATAAAATGTTCGGTTTGCCGCACGCAATCTGCCCTGATTTTATGCTGACCCTCGAGACTAACTACTGGTCTATTATACGGGTGAGTTGCAGCAGCGCTCGTAGTGTCAGACAGAACGGTCGCGCAGCCTGTTTAGTACCCGATTTCTTGACAATCTTGGGCCTAGACGGGCCGAATCGCACCCACACCGCTATTATTATGAGTCCCAATTAGTCAAGGACTTTCAAGGCCCAAAACTGCAAAACGAGTTCTGAACTGCTAATGGTTGTGTGTGTCCGATTCGGCCCGTTTAGGCTCGTCGCAACGGAGTTTCGGCCCGTTTAGGCTCGTGTAGGCACGGCTCGCCGACCTGAACTGAACACGCGCGTGGGCACCGCGAAGCAGGCGACACCCCGCGGCGCGACTCCGCTGTCTCCGGCGCCGGGCTCCTCCTCCCCGCGCCAGCCGGCCTCCCCCCCCCTCCTCGCGAGGCGGCCGTTCCCTCCCCGTGCGACGAAGGCCGTACAAGGAAACCAGCTTCGAACTGAAGTGCGGGCAACTTAACCTGCCCTGAACAGGGCCTAGGTAAACTTTCCGGTCTGTCGCGATTCCGGAGCTTGTCCGCCGACGAAACCACCGACTAGTGGTAACCCTGTTGTCGTCAGAGGGATCCCGATGGCCGCGGAGGCGGATCAGAAAGGTCCGCGCAAACTTCCGCTACCCGTTCTATATGCCTTGTGAGTTGTTATCCGTTTCCTGCCCTTAGCCTCTTTCGTGTGCTGACCTCTATACTGCGTGCTACGAGATTGCAGTGGTTGTGCACGTGCGGGCCACGGGTGATGCGCCGATCCTGAAGCAATCCAAATTCAAGGTGCGAGTTCCGTCCTCCCGTGGCCCAATTATCTGTTTCCGCTTCCAGTTCAAGATCTGTTTACTCCCTGTATAGCTGGAAGGGTAGGGTTTCGTCACTTCGTGATATATACACGTCTTCATAATTGGGGGTTCTCTTACAAGAGGATGCTTAAATTTGGAATTTGGATATAGTTGCTGAAAATATTTGATGCACTTGACTTGGTGATGCTTGTGCTGATGCCTGATAGTGAATTCATGAACTTTAGCTGTTTGAATTTATCAATCTCCAATGAACAGAAACTATTTAAGTCTGAATTGTCGATCCATACCATAGGTTTCATGGTTGCTTATAACAATTTGCTCGCGTTACTGACAAAAGAGCAGTAATCCAGGAACATAGTATCCAGAAGGAGGTTTACTGGCTCTCAAATATGTGGAGTCAGTATGAGAATTCTTAGATTGTATACACATTGCAGTAATCTTATATTCGTTTTAGAGGGGGTGAGTGATTTTCGCTACAAATTTGAGTGCTTGGTTCTTTTTAACATAGTTCACTAAGAGAATGCGAGGAAATAACTAGATCCGTATATGTTGAGTTGTGTAAGAGAGTGAGTTCCTTCCATGTACCAGTAGTTGCTTAAATGCTGCTTATTGGTAGTATTTATTTTTCTCTTTTGTGAAAAAGTCACTGTTACCTTAATCTGGTTAGTCCTGTAGACATCATATTTGCCTCATGTCAGTATGTCACTAGGTAAAGTAAACCTTGCACAATGATTTAGTTCAAGTGGTTGATTTCGTTAAATCCTGTCATCATCAGCTTATTACTGCAGTTTGCCCCTGAAATTGGCTTAAGTGATCTTTTCCTTTGTTTTCACAACTTTGAACCTGATTAAGCTGTTATTCGTGTATCCGTACCAGATTTCAGGGACGAGATAAGTTTTTGAAGGTCATAGAGTTTCTTCGCCGACAACTTCATCAAGATACACTGGTAGGAACATAATTCTTAGTTCTATGAGAATTTAATCTGTGACACTGAAACTTTACTGAGTTGTTGCCTGTGTTGCCAACAGTTTGTCTATATCAACAGTGCATTTTCACCAAACCCGGATGAACTGGTAATTGACTTGTATAATGTAAGATTCTAACTTATATGTACTTGTACCAAGTTTTACCTTGGAAACTGATATCTATGCATACATTTTCTTAGAATAGGCTATCTCCATACCACTTTGTTGCAACTTGCAACATCAAAACTTGAATATCTTTTAGTATTTTGTTTCCATATATATGCTCTATGCTCTACACTCAAAATCTGGGATAAAAAAATTGGGGCATTTGTCTTGTAATGAAGCAAGGTTTTATACTTAAAATACATAGAGCATTCCTCTCTTCCAATTTCCAAACTGTCCGCCCATGATTTAATGATTTGCATACGTTTTCATCTGGAAATATCAACCACCGTGAGTCCTGGCATGTTTATTATATCCATTTGTGCAGTTAGTCGAATTACATCTGCTAAATAATTTGTTGATTTAGTATAGCTTCATCTGGAAATAGTGGCCTCCTAAAGTGCTGTCCTTGATCGCAATTCTTATGTTTAGATTCCTTTTGTTTGTATGGCACAAGCAAAGATGACTGCTAACCATCTTCTTAAATTACACTGCAGAACTTTGGAATTGATGGGAAGCTGGTGGTAAATTATGCTTTATCAGCAGCATGGGGCTAAAGGATGAACTTGCAGCAAAATGGGGGCAAAAAACCCAAGACCATTCTGCATGGCTATTGTAAATCACATCTAGGTTTAGTGTTAGTCAGACACTGTAAATTTAATCTCTCTATAAAGCTTATGCATATTTCATCATCGACCAAAACATATTTTTCTCCTTCCAACGATTCTACCAATGCTGCCCAATACTGTTCGGCACGTGATACGCCACAGTCGGTGATCATGGTAATCGCTTTCAGGTTTGTGTAATGCACCGATTGAGATGGTGGATCGGAAGAACCAAAAAACTGCTTGAACTGCTTCATTATATTGACTCCAATTGTTCAGTAAACATACTGTTCTGCCAATCTGCCTAAACCCTCTCCTTTTTTTTGGTTGCGAAACAATCTGCCTAAACCCTGACTCTGCCTGAGTTTTCGGATGAGTTCATTCTTTACTGTCGAGAATCTCAGAGTCTCGAGTTTGGTGAGACGAGAAAGCTACTAGCAGAGCAGGTGTTTTTGAGAGTTTGAAACCGATCGGTTCCTTGGGTTCGGCACTGTGTATTTTGCAGAGGTGATCGACATCATAATTCATATTCACTGCTCAGGATTTGTTGCATGCTCATGCTCGATGCTTAGAACGACTAGTAGTAGAGTTGTAGCAGGTCATTCTCTTTTACACGGAGAGTTTCAGTCGATACAGTTGCCGGCTTCCAGCTCCAGCCTTCCCCTTCTTCCACTGCGTACAGCTCGGTCCTCTGATGAAGAGCTGCGGCTAGCGCACCCGTGACGTCAGCGCGCAATACCAGCCGTTCGATGACGGCTACATGTATCCAAGCATCAGCCAGCAGCCATAATCGTGTGACGTTTCCTTCCTCCGGAAGAAGCCGCGACGCCGTCGAACCGCCTCTCCCCGTTTCCCGTACTTTTGCTACACTTTTGCTTTCGCCCCTCCAACACAACATTTCAGCCCCCACACGGTCACACCTCGAGCACTCGAACGCTCGAATCGATTTCCTCCTGGGCGCCTTCGTCCCGCACGCTTGCGGTCGTACGGCTCCTTCCACGGATCGAGGCGGGAAGGAAGAGGAAGCGGTGGTGCCCCGAGCCTGCGATGGCGGGGGCGAGGCTGACCCCTAACGCCGTGGCGGCGGCGATGGCGGGGGACACCGACCTCAAGCCGGTGGTGCAGGTCGTCGACATCAGGAGCTTCGCGGTCACCGGGGGTCGCCCGGGCTCCGGGCCCAGGTACCGCGCCATCATCTCCGATGGCGTCGCCACGGGGCACGCGCTCTTCGCCTCGCAGCTCTCCGACGTCGCGCGCTCCGGCGTCGTCCGCCGCGGCTCGGTCGTGCAGCTCCTCGAATACATCGTCAACAACGTCGGCGCCCCCACCCAGAACAGAAAGTATATCTCTCTCCTCGCCGCCCCTTTCCCACCCGATTAGATCGGTGGGTGTTCCATTTGCGTGCGCTTTGGTGGGTTTGGTTTAGGGTTCAGGCCTGCGAGGCATACGAAATTTGGTCCAATTTGTTCCGTACCTGCGATTATGTGCTGTTAGTTCCAATCTGGTAGGTGCGTGAGAGTTGCATTCCATTGGATTGATCGGCTGTTGGCTTATTGCTTGGCCTGCAGTTCAATTGCTAGCTTATGTAATCATGCATTCCGTTAATGTTTGGTTCAGTGGATCTGTTTGCGCCATCATTTTAATTGGTACTCATGAACGGTGCTGCTGATTGAATTGAGTTTATACTTGCATCTTGCTTTTTTTGGTTAGAAATATACTAAACATCATAGTAGTTATGTTCGTAATCAAATTGATGCTCACCAGCCATGAATGGATCAGAATTTTCTTCTTCGTGGTGAAAACATAGCATGTCTGTGTTTTGGTATCTAGCTGTGCAGCCAATGTCATTTTATACTTACCTCTTTTTCTACAGAATATAATTATGTTCCCAACCAAATTGGTGCTCACCAGCCATGAATCAATTATAATTTTCTTCTTTATCATAAAAAATGGTAGTATCTCTGTGCTTTGGTATCTGGCCCTGCGACTAATGGTCAGTGGCCACTTATGTCCATTTAAATGGTGAGACATTCCTGTCTGCGCCAGTTTTGATGCTGTGTTTTGTATGCATTGAATATTTTCTAGGCAGTTATGTTTGGAGTCAGTTAGGTTCTAGTTTGTTGACCCTGTCATGTGATGGGCTTTGATCATTGTACTTCACTTCTTGTGCTGTGTTGTGCACGGATTTTCAGGCTTCTATTTGCTCTTCTGATAAGCTGATTGTTATCACAGGGCTATTGTTATTCTGAACATGGAGGTTCTTGCTGCAGAGAGTGAGATTATTGGAAATCCAGCACTACCTCTTGATTCTGGAGATTCTAATTCCATGAGAGCAGACCAGTTTAATGGAGCACCTCTAAATGGTTCAATGGCAGGGAGTACTTTGAACAACATGACAAGGCCCTCTGACAATGCTCCAGTAATCCAGAGATCGATGGCAGGGAACTCTTTGAACATGGTCCCTAGGCCAAGTGACAATGCACAGGTCTTCCAACCAACAGTACAGCCATCCTATCGCCCTGCACCCAAATACAAAAGCCATGGCACAATAATGAAAAACGATGCTCCTGCTAGAATAATCCCCATATCTGCTCTAAATCCTTATCAGGGCCGCTGGGCTATCAAGGCTCGAGTAACTGCGAAAGGAGAGATCCGCCGGTACCATAATGCAAAAGGTGATGGCAAGGTGTTCTCTTTTGACATGCTTGATGCTGATGGTGGTGAGATTCGGGCTACATGTTTCAATACCCTTGTTGATCGCTTCTATGAAGTTGTGGAAGTTGGTAAGGTCTATGTGGTATCTAGAGGAAACTTGAAACCCGCAAAGAAGGACTTCAACCATCTGAATAATGAGTGGGAGATTTTCTTGGAATCCCAGTCAACTATTGAACTTTGTCCTGATGACAACAGCTCTATTCCTGCCCAGCGGTTTAGCTTCTCATCGATTGATAAAATTGAAGATTCAGAGAACAATGCAATTGTTGATGTCATTGGTGTTGTTACATCTGTAAACCCTAGTACTACAATACAGAGGAAAAATGGTATGGAAGCTCAGAAGAGGACCATCACCCTGAAGGATATGTCTGGTCGAAGTGTTGAGCTTACCATGTGGGGTGACTTCTGCAACAGAGAAGGCTTGCGGCTGCAAGAAATGGTTGAATGTGGCGTGTTTCCTGTACTGGCTGTCAAAGCTGGAAAAGTCAATGATTTCAGTGGGAAGTCTGTTGGCACAATTTCTTCATCTCAACTTCTCATAAACCCTGATCTTGCTGAGGCTCATTCTCTCAGGCAGTGGTTTGATTGTGGAGGAAGAGATGCTTCTACTCAGTCCATATCTAGGGATTTTACTCCTTCAGCATCAAGGAACGACGTCCGGAAGACAATAGCACAGATAAAGGATGATGGCCTTGGAATGGGGGACAAACCCGATTGGGTCACGGTGAAGGCTGCTGTTACATTCATCAAAACCGACCCCTTCTGCTATGCAGCTTGCCCCAATGTGCTTGGAGACAGGCAATGCGGTAAAAAGGTGACAAAGTCTGATTCAGGCAACTGGCTATGTGACAAGTGCAATCAAGAGTTTCCAGAGTGTGGTTACAGGTATCTCCTGCAGTTGAACATTCAAGATCACACGGGAACAACTTCTGCGACAGCATTTCAAGATGCTGGACAGGAGCTACTTGGTTGCCCAGCGCAAGAGCTCAACATGTATAAAGAGAATGAAGATCCTCGCTACACAGCTGTCTTGATCCATTGCTTGTATCAGAGTTACTTGTTGAGGCTAAAAGTGAAAGAAGAACAGTACGGTGATGAGCGACGAGTGAAGATCCATGTGGTCAAGGTGGAGAGGGTGGATCCTACGGCTGAGAGTAAATTTATGCTTGATTCGATTTCAAGGTTTATAGTATGAGAGCTTTATTCTTACATCTATCAACTGCTGGTAAATGTGTTGCTCGCTTAGAACTGGTAATTAGTATCTTAACTCTCCCCACCAATCACGCCCGGTGGTTTCTTTGGCGAATATAATGTTATCATTAAGCAGTAGTGAGTTTTCCCCTTTTTTTGTGTCTGCCAGATACCTGCAGCTTGGATCTGTGTTCTTTCATAATTAACTGAACGCTTGTTGACTGTAGTTATGGAAGTTCTGTTTAGCTCAGCTACTTTGTGGTTACTATTACTTTGGTTTAGTTTGATGTAATCAGACATTCCTATTGCTCCAACATTATGCGCTGGAGGAAACGTTGTCTTTTATGCCAAAAGCAATTTATAAAGCACAAGCCGAAACCCGAGAGCTGTATTGTAATGCACCGCTAATACCAGGTTGATTCATTATTGCCAGGACAACGTTCCGTTCACTGTCATCATCTTCCTAGCTAGACGTTCGTTAACTGGTCCTTGTGCGATAGAGACGTCTGCCCTTTTCAAAGAAACAGCAATAATATTTCGAACGGCTGATTTACACATGTTCCAGCACAAGAGAACGTGCATTGAGCGTGTAGAGAACAGTATGATGGATAACGTGGCTACACCAACTTCTGTATAATATTTACTCATAATATATATACCACATCGTCCAGAAGCGTACACCTAACTAAACTAGTGCTTGCTTTTCTTTACCCACTATATCTGCATGACACGGATCATAAAAAGCCTGACCCTTTTCCCTGTAGAACCTTGCCGCCCTGCCCAGAGAACTTGACTGGGGCTGTGAAGCCAACCCCTTGCGACTGCAGCTCGTTTAGCTCCTTCACTCGCAACAAAATGGATGGTGGTATTGGTATGATAGAAGGGTTAATCTTCCGCGGACAGGCACCCTGCTAAGAGGAGAAGGCACAATCAAACATCAGGAAGCAAATAAATGCAGGATAAACGATAGAATAGACAAACAGATAAAAAACGGTGCCCATGTGCCTTGAAGAGGGACAAGTGATTACGTCTTTTTGGGCCGGAAGCTGTGTCTGGGTTGCTCTGATCAGGTTACGCCATTTGTCCTGAATAAACGGCAGGTTTGAATGTTTGATTGGAAAATGATACTGCAGTAAGTTTCAGCTGTACAAGCAAACACACCTTAAGATCCACTGAAGTGCGGTAAGAATATGAGGCAAAGGAGAGTTTTCTAATCTCAGACCACTTGCCAGCTCCAAACCGAGCCACACCATCAACCAGCTTCACGACCTCACACAATGTCCATGCTCGATGATGCTTCCGTGTTAAACCCCGCTTTATTTTGGGCTTGGGAACAGCACCGTAAACCTTTGCTTGTAGGTTTCCAACCCCTTTACTATCAACTGCTTCTATATGCCCTTTCTCAGAACTTACCTGGCAGTGGGTTGAGAAGGAAAAACGAGTTAATACATGCTAAAGACGAGTTAATACATGTACATAACATGCAAAACAGCAACAACAGTCAATTTGTTGAGATAGAAGGTATTCAAGATTATTTCCATTTACTTGCTTAGCTTCTAAAGCTTGCTTTTACTCGCATCAATTTGAAAACATGAACAAGGCATACGGCGCACCTTTAATGGAACTTCAGGTGCTTTCCTCATGTGGTTTCTGTTGTCACCATCTTTCGCCAATATCATCTCAACTGCTGTCTTAACCCCTTTAGGTTCAACAAAGGGTTCCTTATCCTGTTACAAAAGGTAGTTAGAACAAATTTATCAAGGAAATACAAGACAATCAAACATGTCCAATAATATATGTTCCAGTTTACTACATCCATTCTAGTTTGGAGCATGGCACAGCAAGTCTTTCATACCAATTATGCATATCATAAAAAAATGCATACATGAAAAAACTAACATGATGAGCGCCACCCTTTTAGAGAAAAGATGAATTGATCAACAATGGCTAAATTTGCATAATGGTAGTCAAAATGAGGTAGGTTTGGGATGAAGAAAAGAACAAAAAGATACCAGTTGGAACTAGGACTGGAATATTGAAAAGAAAGTTAGGGTAAGTTTTTATGTCTTACTGAAAGGGAATGTTGAAAATTACAGAGACGAATTAAACCAAAAAACTGTGCAAGTGAGTATCATTCTCAGAAATAAAGCTGGCTAATGGTGCAGTATTAACTGAAGGGAAATGGACATAATTCAACATCTGTCTTGTTTCATGATAATAAAGGATGGTCAAATTGGGCAAAACTGTTAAAACAAATGATTCATATGTAGACTATTACCGCAAATGAAATGAAGTCCTTCCTAGGGCGCCCCCTTCTCATCCTTGAAACATAAGGAACATATACACTAAATCCTCCCAGGGTATCCTTTCTAGTAGGATAGATTGTGCCCAGAGAATTAGCCTCATTCAAGGGTGCAACCCGCGGTTTCATTAGCACTACATCTTGTGCAGGCCTTTTTGCTGGTGAAGAAGTTTTTACAGTGGAGTCATGAGTCTCAATATCTGATAGCTCCTCTATGTATCTTTTTGTTGGCTTTCTAGTTCGCTTGTTAGTGCCTTGCTCACCTAGCAGATTTCCTTGTGGTTCATCATTATGGATTTGTACTCTTTTAAGCCTCTTGGAAGAAGCTTGCTGGTCCTCGCTCTGATAGTAAGAGCTAGATGGTGAGTCCCCTTCGTTTCCTGGATATATAACCAGAGAAGTAGCTCTAAGCCCAGTCTTAGCTCTTTCATCCATGTCTGATATATCTTTTGTGGCATCCTTGCTAACAATTTTGTAGTCTTTGACTACACAACCTGAACTTGGAACATTGTAGGAATTACTCAAGCCCATTGTAATCCGTCTTTTGAGCCATATCTTGTCTTTGACAGTAGTCTGCCGGCCAAACGTGGCTCTAAATGCCTCCTGAAGTTCTCTAATAGTAAGATCATCCAAACAGACTTCTCCTCTTAATATGGAAAAATCAGGCATGGAACTATTAAGTCCAGAAACAGATGGGTCTATAGATGTGTCACATACAGGTCTTGAGCAGGCATCAGCCTTGTCCTTTTCAGCACTGCAAGAGTTTAACACTGTCGATTTTGTAGTCTCAGTTGAAGCATTGTCCTGTTGAGTGATGTTGTCACCTTGTTCTGTATGCAAATTATCTGAATGCTGACTATGAATAACTCTACACTCTGAGGGAGGACTAAGGGAATCATCCAATGACTGTAATCTGTGTTCCTGTCAAATATGTTGATATTCTTAAAGTTGAGTCAACTTGAATATGTACAAAAGTAGTTTCAATTAAATTTAATACTATATATGGCAAAATCTATTGAAGCGAGGAAAAATGAACTCTCAACTCAAAACTCTACAAAAAAGCGCCATCTAGTGGCATAAATATATTATGGCAGATAAGATAATTATGCCGAACAATAGACAAACAATATACCTCTAAGTCGGCACCCAATTTTTGTGTGTGTACTTCTACAGTCTCCAATTTGGAAGATCCATCTGCGCAAGTTTAGTAAACAGTAAACATCAAATGAAGTCAACGAAGTTGAATTAATAAAGGAATATTGTAATATTCCAATGAGACAGCATAAAGTCCTGTTCAATAGAAGTGATACCCAAAATAAAATATGTAACAAAGTAGTAGTTCATAGCTGAATAATTCTATTGTCATCACCTTCCAAGTCAGGCTTCTTCAGTAACATGCAGTCATTGTTGAAAAACTCTTCCACATGGCCTACATCTTCAATAGGAGGAAGATCAACCTTCTCATTATGAAGGAAATGTTCAAACTGCAAAACATCATCCTCTGTAGCAGGAACAAATGTTCCATCACCTTCAACCTGAACATATTTAAAGCAAGTGTTTCTCAAAGGGACCGAGTAAGTATCTAGAATTGTCCTGCTATGTTTTGTACATTAACATGTAGCCGGCAAAGCATATAAATTAACAAAGAACTTACCCGAACTAGCTGATAAACCACAGGATCAGAAGTGCCCTTCTTTTCAAAGTCATTCTCTTCACTTTCATTAACTAGAGTGCCATGTGAATCGTCCACTTCCATGGATAAGTGCAAACTTCATCCAAAACTTGTAGCAATCAAAATATGCAAGTATTAAAACCTATAATCTGCAAGCAAATTCAAAATTATAAATTCATAGGATTATACGGTGATCAATTTCATCAATTGCAGAACAAAGGTACAAAATGTAATAACACATGTGTTGACTAGCTCTGGGTAGACAAATGAAAAAAAAAAAAATGGCATTCTAAATAAAAAAGGAGACAAACAAAAGGATGCAGGTGATTACATACAAATTATTGCAAGATGAAACAAAACACAGCTATGTGCTCTATGCAGGTGTTCAGTCATTTTGGCATCGGTAATGATCAAACTTTAATAACTTAAGTACAAATCAGTAAAAGCTTAATTAAACCATCAATTCTACTTTGGTGTAGATGCATTTATGATTTATGAATCACCCAATCAAAAGCATAATGTTGAAAAGTTGATAAAAGAGAATACAGAGCGAAATCAGCATGTATTACCAAAGCAACAAGGATTGTTGCATAATCTTTGTTCCAGTGATCTCAATCTTGTGTTAGACTATGAACGTTGTAGTAAAAATGGCGATTTCTTGCATTATGCCAAAATCTCATAAGCTTGATGTAGGTATAGATTGGTTGGGCAGAACTAGTCAATCATGCATCACGCAAATAGTACACAAGACATTTTTAGTGAGTTTCTTGGCAACAAGGCAGAACAAGTTGCTTCTAGAAGATAAAATGAACTGAGAGCCAGTGTTATGTAAGAAACCTGTCTCTAGGCAACACTGAAAATAATAGAAGGGATCAAGCCCAAAGCAACCAGGCATATCCAAGTTTCATTGATTACAGCTGTGTAACAATTCCCACCGTTTAATTCAGACTAACCATTAGCCGACTCTAAACCTGTGTAAGAACTAACAACTCGTAATTGACCATGGATTCCCCATGTTTTTACAACAAAGCAGATAAAGAGACCGAGTTATGGAGACAGAAACAAAATCCCCACCGAAAAATATCCAAACCCCATGAAATCAGAACGATCATACTCAATTGGGACCGTTAATAACTACTAGTACGTACTACAAAATTGCTGTGCTAAAGCTGTCAGAATAGCAATTCCAGTACACGGTTAAGCTGCAGAAGCGAACCTTATTCAACTCACACGAAACGCATATACCAACTACAAAGGTCGAGCATAAAAATATTCACTAATCCACTGTCACATCAAAGCCCTGGAGCAACAAGCTCCCTCCGCCGACGCCACACCGCGCAAGTTGGGGGTCGCAAGAACCCATCAAGTTAGTCACCAACCAAGCAGAATCCGACACGTCCGACCGCACAGAACCCAAATTGAGCCGCGCGCCGCCGAATCGCGCGGGAAGTAACGGCGGGAAACGCCATGAATCAAGCGGATCGGAGCGAAACGACTCACCGTGATCAGCAGCTGCAGCTGGATGCACGCAGCATTGCCCCCGACAGCCAGAACCGAGGGATCGATCGATCAGGCCGCGCCGCGGGGCCCGCTTCGCTCCGGGCAGCAGGAGAGGGGCAGTCCGCTCCGTCGCGATCTAGAGAGGCGGAGGGGAGGAAAACGCCGGGGCCGTGGGCGAGGCCGCGTTTGCCATCGGAAGGAGGAGTGGTTTCGAAAAGGCAAAGGGGATCCCAGAGCAAGTCTGGCAGAGCCGGCGGGCGGCTGGGATGGGTCCGGGATGCGGATCGTACGGCTGGGCGTGGAGGGACGGGCGGGGATGACGACGATGTGGATGGATGGGTCGCGGTCGTGCGGGAATGGAATGGGGAAAGGCTTCTCGTCGAGCACGTAAAGATTGGCGGGTGAGTGAGAAGCGGACTGATCGATCGAGCTCATTTCCGCGAAAATCCGGGGGCGCGTAATGCGTGGTGCGATCTGGTCTTATGTCTGCCCTCTGGCCTCTTCGTCTGGGTCTAGGTCTAACGTTATCCTCTGGAGAAATGCAAGATCAGCTGGAACAATTCACGTGCCATGCAAGTTCTTGTCGGGTGAAAACACTGAGGACATGGTGGACTTATTCTCAATTTGGAAATGACGAGATGCCGTTCATGTTTTTGATAAAATGATGCCGTTCACGTTGAGGAGTGTTACAATGCTAGATGCATTTTCCATGGGAGTGGTAGAGCCACCGCCTAACTTGTCAATAACGTACAAAATGATTTTTGAGCAAAAAAAACATTACATGTCCATTACTTTTTTCCTCTATGTCATCTAGACCTATTACCTTTCAAAATGCAGCTGTGGGTTCATTATTTTTGTTTAGGGTTCACTAGGGGTCCAAAACTATCAAAAAGCAGGTTGACAACATGCCGACCGCACCTACTCTTTTTATTTTTCTTTTATAAAATTACTCACAATTTCATATGGAGACTTCAAAAACTTGAGAGAGGTCCAATTGATGCATCCGATGTAGAAAAATGCATTACTGGAACCGCAACGGATGCAGTGGCGAGAGCACCGTGTTGCGTTCGCTGCGAGTGTCCGGTGGGTTGCTGACTGCGGGCAAGTTGTGACCGTTGGCTTGACGGACGCGTCCGGTGCGAGGCACTGGTGCATCCGATGCAACTTTAACCCGAGCGCGTGGAATTGAGTGATCGTTGGAGATCAACGGCTGACTTCGAATTTGGAGACGTGTGGCTTCCATCTGGGCACCTGATGCACAGCGCAGGCGCGTCCGATATAGCGTCCGGTGCAGCATTTCGCAGCTAACGGCTAGGTGAGCTCGTGCTCGCCTATTTAAGCGAGTTGGCCGGCCATGGGTGCTCTCTCTTGGATATTTCCATTCTTGAGGCATCACTAAAGCTGAGCAACTCACTCCCACTCACTCGAGTCACCCCTTTGCTTGCTTGTGCACCCTTTGTGAGATTTGGGAGAGATCTTAAAGCATCACTTACCTGTTTGCATCTAGTGACACTTGAAGATCATTATGGTCAATGGATTTCTTGTTTCTCTTGGAGAGTACCGCTCCTAACCGGCTTGGTGATTGTTGGAGGCGTTGGCAAGAGAAGAAGATTGTTCTTGGCCACATCCCGGTGATTGTAAGGGTTTGTGAGTTTCCCCGTCGGAGTGACAAATTGCTACTCTAATAAATTGTTCATGTCATTAAGTTACCTCACTTGTGATTGGTGTCTTGCAGTTCCTTTGCGGGGACTTGGGCTTGCGGGCCTCACCGAAGAACCATCGAGGTGTTGGTCGATACAACCGGAGATTAGCTTGTCAGTGCACAAGTGAACTCCGGGTGAACAAATCATCGTGTCATCCATTCTTGGTGATTGGATTTATTGTGATTGATTAATTTCATCTCGTTGATTGGATCATTGCCTCTACGCGTCGGCATGACAAGCTCAATCCTCTAGTTGAGTAGAGTAGTTTAGTGATATATATTGTTTCTTGTGTAGCCTAGTTGCTTGTTGATATTTGTGTAGATATCTAGTTGAGTAGAGTAGTTTAGTGATATATAGCTTGCTCATTTAGTTGGTAATTTAGCAACATAACCATTGTGTGTCATAGAGATCACAACAACTAGAATTGTGTAAATAGATGGCTTGCTAACCATTAGAGCTAGAGCAATCTAGTGTATTTGTATATTTTTTATAGCCTATTCACCCCTATAGCCATATTAGGACCTTGTGCCCATGGAAAAAAATTGGGTGCACCTCGGGTGCACCATGCCTACTGTGCACCCTCACCCCGATGCATACCACGTGTCACAAAGAAAACATCTAACATCTTTATGAGCTGCATGCATCCATGTTTTGTCGGTTACATGCATGCATCTTCTAAGGAGGTTGCATGTGTTTCTACTTAGAATATTTCCTACAACCAACCATTCCACTCCTATAAATAGAATGGGAGGCCTCCCCAGACACAAGAAGGAAGTCATAGTTTCGATGGTAGGTTTTAATGGCATTTTTATGTTCAATTTTCAGTGAGATAAGAATAATTGCTTAATAATTTGATGCTTGACCTTTTAAATTTAGCTTTTTTTTTTGAATATCTCTACAACATAAAAGGAATGAAACTTGTACATTTTTGGTGCGGTAAAAACTTTTCTGTCCGTCTGCCTGCGGTGCGATACCGGCCCGCCGCTCCTCTCCTCCTCCCTACGTAAAACAAGAACTAGAAGCGAATTAAGTGGAATACCTTCAATTCTATATTTAGCTTGCAATTCTCAGCTTCTCACGACAAGCTGACCATTTTGTCGTGTTGCCATTAAACATGCATGTCACTAAATTTAGCTTCATCGTCTTATTCTAGATTCTTATATATATCCTGGGCAATCTACCATCTCTGTTTGCAGCCCTTCGTTTTGCTGGGTTTGGAATCTCGATTCCACGGGAGAAAGTCACAATGAGGCCTCTTGGCTTCCTGACTCTCCTGGCCATTTTTTTCTCTATCGATCTTCATCTTTGTTCATCCTCACGCCTCCTCGTCGAGCGTCTGCGGCGGCTCAAATGGCCAACACCTTCTCGCGAGCATCAAGCGGCGACACCAAATGGCGGCGGCGGCGGCGGCGCCGATTCCTCCAGCCGGGTTGCCGGAGCACATCCCGGTGAGCATGCCGGTCAATGTTCCAGCTTACGGCAACCTCCCACCGGAGGTGGTGGCGAAGCTCCCGGGCAACATCCCACCGGGCGTGCTGGCCAATATCCCGCCGAGACGGCGGCCAACATCGGCGTCGCAGGGGCAGCTGCGACGGCGAGGTCGTGGCCACCCCTCCCGGGCGGTGCGGGGCCGGTGCCGCGAGCGTGCCGCCTGAGGTGCTGGCCAAGATCCCGGAGGTGCAACACCATCCGCCGGCGACCATAACGCTGAGATGCTTGCCCGGCGTCGCCGCCATGCGGCGGCAGAATGCTGGCTCGCTGGGCGTCGGTCACGGCGGTGGCTCTCTCCGGTGACATCCCCGAGATCCCCAAGATGCCTGACTTCTCGGGCTGGCTAACATCTCGTTCCGCCCGATGCCGTCGGGGCCCAAGATGCCGCAGCTGCCGCCCAACTTGTCGCTGTTTAGTACGACGTCCCCATCCCCAAGTTCATCGGCAAGATGGTCGACAGCAAAGGCGGTGGTGGTGGCGGCGGCGGCGGGCAAAACTGACGCCAATCTTTGTTTGATGTCAGTGGCATCTAGTCTGTCAATTACACATTAACTGAAGTTTCGCGCCATGCTTTTGAGTTCTAATCTGATCATTTTGTGAATGCTTTGGTTTGGGTGATGACTGGCAGGAAATGTGTAATCTGATGGAATATGTTCTTGTCATGTGTATATATCTTTGCTCATTTGCTAAACACCTGGATTTTGAAAAGCATTGCAAATTTGCCACTTCTTGCAATGCATTATTATGGAGTCATTAAGATTTAATTTGGATTTGTAAAGTTGATAATCGATTGTTATTCAAACTTCGTCCTACTCCAACAATTATAGATTCTGGGAGATAAAAAAAGAGTGAATTACACTGACAGTCTATGAACTATTCCCGCTATGTCATCTAGGTCCCCAAACTATGAAAGGGCACCTCTAGATCCCAAAACTATTTTAGCTGTGTCATCTAGATCTCTAAACTATTCAAGCTGTGTCATCTAGGTCCTCAAATTAAGAAAGTGAACCTCTAGGTTCCCAAACCATTGCAGTTGTATCATCTAGATCCTCAAACTATTCCAACTGTCTAGGTCCTTAAACTATGAGCTTGTCTATATCAAACTTGGGTGGTTTGACCCTTTTTCCCACCCATGTGGATTTTGAGCCAAAACCACCCAAATTTTTGACAAAACAAAAATCGGGTGGCAAACACCCCAATTCCACCGAATTTTCAAAAACAATACAAGGCTAAACAAAATGAAAAAACAGCATAGTCATAGAGAGGAGATGAGTGATGACAACTGACAAAGGACATGACAAAGGTCTGCTTCATCTCAATCAAAGATATGTCCAACTCGGTAGATGTTGCCCCCATGATGACACGCACATCTCCGTGTTGAGAGAGTCTCTGCATTTGTCCATGGAAATCAAACAACAATGTCATTTGAAGTTGCAAAGCATCAACAAATGCCAACAACACCTCAAAAAAGAGAGCACAAATTCAAATTCAATAGTTGCCCCTCTAATTGAATGAATGACTGAATTGGGTGTAAAGACAAAAAACAACAGGATTTTCATAGACATATACAAAATACCCAATGAATCAGAAACAATCGCATAGTGAGAATCAACATCTTGTTGATATGATATACAAATCAGCTTATACCTTTAAACAGGTGAGTAAAGATGGGGCAAAATGAAGAAATACACTAGCAAAATTTCTGCGAGATAACATGTTTCTAATTTCCAACCCTCCCCTCGTTACATGGCCACATACAACATACCAAAACATGTCCCAATTTAGACAGCAAGTGTGCCCTTGTTTACAGGAAACACAAGCTATTAAAAGGAAGCATCAGCTCCTAGGTGCATTAAGCCTTCTTTGTAAACTTCAAAGTCCTCACATGACCGGCCCACAAGGTATGGACGGAATGTTGATATGTGTATCCCAAGCAACCGATGCAAGAGAGAAACCAAAATGGAGTCAAAGAAAAGAAATTGACCGGTTGATGGATTTCAACAGTTAAGATAGAGATAGGCAAATGGAAATGGGCTACTACTGCAAGCACTCTAATGAAGAGCAGATGATAGTAAGAATGAATTGCCTATTAATGTTTCATGTAAACTCGTCAACCAAGTTATTCAATTCAATTTTAAGATGTGGCGTAAAATGGAATTATAGTGAAAAGCGAAAGATGCTCCCTCATTTGGGGAGGGCAACCCTAGCCAGCCCGGCAGCTCCGCGCAGCCTCTCAACAAGGAGGCCAAGAACTAATTCTTGTCAAGCAAAAGTATAAAGTCTTGCGAGGTCCGGCGGCGAAGGTCCCGTCGCACGAGCATGAACGGGAAAGCTTCACCCCTCCGTCACCCGGCGGTCCCGAAGTCGACGGTCGAAGCCAAAGGGAATGACGGCCCCGTAAGGTGACGGGCGACAGCGAAGGGCTCTCCTAGCGAAGGACCCCCCGGTGAGGCTGGGAGAGGGCCCCGCGGTTCTACCCCTCTCCGTGAGGCCCGGTCCGGCGGCGACACGAAGGAAGCCCCTACGGCTCCCAAATAAGGAGAAGTCGCAAGCATAATTCCCGGTAATAGCCTTGTACGAATAGTTACTAGCCTGCCCCTGCAGGGGCCCATCTCTGTAGCGTGTGTTCCCCACCTACCATGTACCAAATTGTAAATCAGCCCCTCGACCCCGGTATTCCTATAAATACCCAGTGCGGGGCTCAAGAAAGGGGGGGAGATGGTTGGCCAGCCTAAGTGCCATCTACTCATTTTCCTCACGTCGGCGTCTTGCCCCCGCGCATCGACTTATCCCCTCCTTCGGAGGCTCGGGTGACCTCCGATCCTCCCGACCCTCGGCAACTCCGAAGGTCGGGCCGGCCGGAGGTCTCCTCACTCCTCATCCCGTGTTCCCGACTCATCCCCGTGGGAAGCCCTCGCCCCTTCCCGCCCTCAGGGAGCGGCAAAGGGCGGAGTGATCCCCACGGTTGGCGCCGTCCGTGGGGAGCGATACAAAAAGCCCAAAGCCATGCCGGCTACTCGCCCGATCGGAGACGCCTGCGTCGCGTGAACAACCCCTCCACCGTGAGGACCCCTCCGGGATCAAACCCGCCGGGAGGCGGCAAACGGTCACCACGGCGGCCGAGCAGCTCCGCGCCGGGGCTGCGGGAGGCGGGGGCCGCGTCGTCGCGGACCCCCGCTCGTCCCCGGTCGGAGGAGTCGAGAGGAAACCCCCAACGCCCGGCAAGGCGCCGCTCGCGGGGTCGAGGGGGTGGTCCAAAGACCGGTGGCGCAAGGTCCCCGCCCCGAAAGTGAACCCGCCAACCCGCTCGAGGGGCTCATCGAAAGTTCAACAGAGGATGACTAAGAAGAAAACCGAAAGCAAGGGGAACAGCTCGAAGCTCTTCAAGCTCGGATCGCGGAGAAGCGAAGGTTCTTGCAAGCCCGGATCGAAAGCGGCGCTGCGGGCGCTCAGGAGCAAGCGGAAGCCGCCGCGGGGCCGAGCTTGCATGGATCAACCAGCGGCTTGTGGCGAAGACAGAAGTCGGTGGCGGAGGGCAGCCGAAACCCAACAATCACCCGCAGCCCCCGCCGGGGCAAGCCCCACCTCCATTAACCCCGCCACCCACCACCGAACCCGGCCACCATCGCAAAAAACCACCCCCGCCGCCCTTTGCATCAACCGGCTATACCCCAACATCTCCTCAGGGGCGACGCCATCGAACGCCCACCCCGCCCACCGCTAGCAATAAGCCCCCACGCTCGACCCCAAATCCCGGCTGTCCCACGCTCTCCGGATCGCGGAGTGGCCTCCATCCTACTGACCCCAACATCTACCAAGATATGCGGGGATCACCGACCCCCAGACGTTTATCATGAGCTACGAGGCGGCCGGTAGAGGCAAAGGGGGATCACACCACCATGGCAAAATCGTTTGTAATCATAGCAAGGGGAGTAGCCCAATCTTGGTATTGCACCCTACCTCCGAATACCATCCGGTCCTGGTCGGACCTTCGAGCCGCTCTCAGGCAAACTTCAAAGGCGACTCCGAGCTTATCAACAAGACGGAGCTCACGAGCGTCGTCGCGAAGCCCGGCGAACCATTGCAAGAATGGTGGCGGAGGTTCCTCAAACCAAAGCCGAAGCGAAGGGGTCTCCGATCGAGGCGTCATAATGGGCGGTTGCATGCATCCGCCCGGGGCCTTGCCATTCAAAGATCGGCGGAGGCGAGCCCTAAGACGCCGCGAACCGCACGAGATAATGGACAAAAATCTTGCGGAAGCGGAATGCGACCACAAGGCGAAGGTGGAATCCCTTTCGACCTCGCAGAGTCAATACCAAACACAGCGCCCCCCAGCGAGACAGCTACCCGGACCGGGCGCCGCGAGAGTGGGCGCCATAAACAATAACCCTCCGATAGAGCAAAAACCCAACCAGCCATCTACGCGACCAAACAACCCCGCTAAGAACCCCGGGCCAAACCCGGATAACAGCACACGAGGCCCCGCAAAGACAACCGTATTGCCACTACTGCGGAGAGGGCAAAGGCCACTATACCAAGCAATGCCCATACTTCGCCAAGGGGAAAGAAGCGATGGGCGAGGGAGCTAGCTTCGCGAGAACCCCCGAGAGGCGGATCAACCACACAAGAAAACCGGCGAACGCCCGCTCCGCTCACTATACTTTCACCCCCTTCGATTATGGGGCCCGGCTCACCCAGGCTTCCACTACCCGCTTTTCACTCAACAAATTTCAACCAACACCAGCCTCGATACTACCACCAATACTACACAGTCGCACCCCAGAGCCCCCGCTACCTAGCTACCTAATCACGCTCTGCCGCCGCCGCCACCACTACCGACCCTCCCCCCCAACTCCGCAACTACCCATCAAGCAAGAAGTACGCGGACAATAGTCGGCAAGCCGAACCCATCGTTGAGTCATCCTCGCAATCACCGAGGGCTCCAACGAAGACCATGGCAACAAACGGCGGCGAAAAGAGCACTACCCGAAGGGTCCACCATGTAGGCGCGGAGGGGCCACACCGCAATAGCCGGTGGTCGCACATCCCCGATCACCTCACCGGCGCCGGTGATATGAAGCTCAAGGACTACCCCACATGCGTCACGATGGTCATCGACACCAACATCGGAGGGTGGGCGGTAACCGAGGATACTAGTCGACAGCGCGGCGGCTCGGACATCCTCGATTCGCCTCAACCTTTGACAAGATGGGCCTCGACAGAGCTTGCTGCGCGGCCGGGAAACCCGCTCGCCGGCCGGAGGGCGGCGGTGGCAACCATGGGAAAGGTCACCTTGCGGTCTCCTTCGGAAGGATCCTATTCACGAGCGAGAGAACATAACCTTCGATGTAGTGGACATATACTACAACTACAACGCCATTTTTCGGTCGGCGGAGTCACCAATGCGTTCGATGCGGTGCTCCACCGAGCTACCTCTGCATGAAAATGCCCTCCGCCGGGCGGCATCATCGCCGTCTTCGGAGACCGTAACGCCGCAAGAAAGCGTGGAGGGGCTGTAGCGTGGCAGCGCAATGTTCACAACCTTGAACAACAGCCCGGAGGGGCAAGAAAATCGACCCGCCGGACGAGAGCGCGGAGCCCCCTCGCGAGCCCTTCCGGTAGAAGAGACAAAGAAGGTCGGACTCTTCGGCCGACACCCGCAGAGAGGTAACCATCTCCGCGCACCTCGACCCGACCTCCAGCGGCACTACTCCGGTGCCTCCGCGAGAACTCCGATGTGTTCGCATGGTCCGCGGAGGATCTACGAGGCGTCGGCGAGAAACCTCATCGAGCACCACCTCAACATCGGCCCCGATGCCACCCGGTAAAGCGAGGCTCCGCCAAAATGTCGGACGAAAGTAAAGCGGCGAAGACAGCGGAGGTAAACCGCCTACTCGATGCGGAGGTCATCCATGGTCAAATACCCCACTTGGTTATCCAACGTCGTCATGGTGAAAAGGCCACCTCGGCAAGGGCTTGTGAGCCCACCGGATGGAGGATGTCGCGTCGATTTCACCGGTCTCAACAAAGCTTGCCCGAAGGGCGACTTCCCCTCCCACGAATCGGCTCCCTTGTCGATCAAAAGCCGGGGGTGAGAGATTGTCCCTCTGGACTCTTCTCAGGCTATCATCAAATCACGGATGAATCGGGCGGAAGAGAAGACCCGGCTTCATAACACCCTTCGGAACCCTCTTTGTTTTAGGAGAATGGCCGAGGGCCTCAACTTGGCTCCTCCTTCGCGCGCATGACATGGCGGAGGTGTTCGGGACGATAGCGCAATCTCCGCGTATGTTGACGACTGGTAGTCCAAAGCAAGGCGAGAGAAGACCACATAACGGACCTCTGAGAGAACCTTCGTCAAGCTCCCGCGAGGCCGATTAAAACTCAACCCGACCAAGTGCGTGTTCGGGGTAAGCAAAGGAAAGTTGCTCTACGCTCGGTGTCCGTCAAGGGAATCGAAGCCAGCCCCTCCAAGATCGCAGCAATCACCGCGATGGAGCCCCGAAGAACAGAAAGTCAGCCCAAAGGCTCGCGGGACGCCTCGCGACCCTAAGCGAGGTTCATCTCGGTCTGGCGAGCGGGCACTACCGTTTTTCAAGTACTAAAGAGCACGGAGTTGTTTGACGGGGACCTCCGCAACAAGAAGCCTTCGAAGATCTCAAGCGCTACCTCGAGAATCTTACCACTCGCCACCCCTCGACCGGCGAAGGGCTCCTTCTATATGTCGCCGCATCACCGCACGCCGTCGGTATTTGTGCTTGTCAAGGAAACAAGCGAAGGGCACCAATCAAAGCGGGCACCTATCTATTATGTCTCCGAAACTCTCGAAGGGCCCAAGCTGAATTACACTGAGCTTGAGAAGGTAGCATACGCAGTGGTCATGGCAGCGAGAAAACTCAAGCACTACTTCCAAGCACACGAGATCACCGTACCTTCGAGCTTCCCCCTTGACAACATATTCAGAAATCCAGAGTCCGTGGGCAGGATAGCGAAGTGGGCAACCGAGATCGGAGACCATGCCATAAGATTCGTTGCCAGAACAGCCATCAAGTCTCAGGCCCTCGCAGATTTTCTCGCGGATTGGACCCCCGACACCTTCAACCAAGCAGCTAACCTGGACCCGATATGGACAAAGACACACGGACGGAACTGGGGGCCGCGGAGCTGGCATCGCAGCCATCATCACCTCACCCTCGGGGTTAAGGCGAGATCTGGCGGACTTGAGTTCCAGTGCACAAACAACACGGCAGAATACGAAGCCGTGCTCCTCGCTCTCAACAAGCTCCGCGCGATGTCGGCGCGAAGGGCCATCATCAAAACCGACTCGGAGGTGGTCTCGAAGCAAGCAGAGAAAGACATCAGAGCCAGGCACCCTGAACTGCAGAAATATTTGGCAAGGCTACGCAAGACGGAGGCTTTCTTTCTCGGGTCACAACCAAAACCATATCGGGGACGAGACAACGGAGGCCGATGAGCTTGCGTGGCGGCAGCCGCGGCGAGCCCCTCCTGAGGGCGTGTTTTTACGAAATACTATACAACCCCGCCGCCCAAGAAAAGCGACCCACCTCCGAAATCGGTCGGCGCCATCCATAGCGAAGACGGAGGGCCCCGATCATAGCATTCATAAAAGGTCTCTTCGAGCCACAATCCACGAAGAGCGAGAAGAGGGTCGAACGGAAGGTCGAGGATATCGCTGGTGGACAACGGGCCGTACAAAGCCTCCGTTACGCACCTTGGCTTAAATGTATATCCACGAGGGCGAAGGACGCGCCATCCTAGCGGAGATCCACGAAGGCATTCGGCGGCTCGCACAACGCCCCGAGCCCTAGTGGGAAAGGTGTTCGAGCAAAGGGTTCTCTTGCCAACGGCAGCGAACGACGCGCCGCGAGAATTAGTAAAGCGGCCGCGAAGGGTGACGACAAACACACCACTCCAACAAGCCGGGGCTCCGACAACCCTCATCCGCCCCTTTTGGCCCCTCCGGATGATGGGCGATCGACCTCATCGGACCTATGCCACCGGGCTCAGGGGAACCTCCGCTACGCGAAGAGTAGCGGTCGAGTATTTCACCAAATGGATCGAAGCCCGCCCCTCGCAAGCATAACCTCGCAATCGGTACAAAAGTTCTTCTGGCAGCGATTGTTTGTCGCGGCGGGACCCCGCGAAGCATCCGCTGTTGACAATGGCACCCAATTCGACGGCCCGAAGGTTTCAAGCGGTTTGCCCAAATAGGGACCCAAATACACTTCGCCTCGGTAAGGCACCCCCGTCTAACGGGCTTGTCGAAAGAGCCAACGGCATAATCTTGCGAGGGCATCAGCGCGAAGATCCACGAGAAGCCGCGGGGAAAATGGGCAGAGGAGCTCACTCCGGTGGTGTGGTCACACAACACCTCCGAAAGCCGCCAGCGACCAAGTTCACGCCATTCAAGCTCCTATTCGGAGAAGAGGCCGTCCTCGGAAGAACTGAAGCACGCGTCGCCAAGGGTCACCTGGAAGCCCCCCACAACTAGAAGCGCCCAAAAGACCTCCTCGAAGAAACAAGAAACATGGCCGTCCTCAACCTCCGCGCCTACCAGGAGGAAACCACAAGATGGAGGAACAAGAAAATCCACCTCCGTACGATCTCCGTCGGAGACTTCGTCCTGATCAGGAAGCAGAATGCGAAGATGGCGGGCAAATTCGCCGCCAAATGGACGGGCCCTTACCTCGTCACCAAGTCCACAAGGCCCGGCTCCTTCCCACTGCAAGACCTCGAAGGCCACGACATCCCCACACATGGAGCGTCGGCGACCTCCGCAAGTACTACCCCTAAGCGGTGCAATGTACTAAGCACTCGCGAGTTGTAGGGGCTCCGACCTTTTTTACCTTTCTTTTTTTTCTCTTCTAGTCAAAACTGAGAACAATCCGGGCTGCACTCTTTTTCCTTGCGAAGGGGCGCAAGGTTTTTTAATGAGGCAGCACCAAGATCTAACACATGCAGGTTAGTTCCCCAAATATCAAACAATTTCAAATCAAGCTCGGAAAGCGAAGGGGCGGCCGGCGTCGCCCGGCCCTCATCGGTAGCGAAGGTAGCTGGGATTGACCACGCTCGAGGGGGCGCAAGACCGCACCCGGAGTCAAACCAACTAAAAGTACCCTTCAACAAAGAGCGGGCACGGGCACCTCGCCGGGGCTCGCAATGATGGCCGCCCAGCGCTCTCGGAAGTCGAGACCCGCGGAGGCGCACAAAAACGGGCACCCCGGCACCTCCCGCCCGGGGGCGCCTGATAAATGAGGCCGCCCGGCGCTCTCCGTCACGAGACCCGGAGGCGCACAAAAAAGCGGGCACCCGGCACCTCCGCCCGGGCTTCGCAATGAAACCGCCCGCGCTCTCGAGTCTGAGACCGGAGGCGCACAAAAGACGGGCACCCCCGGCACCTCCGCGGGGTGGCTCGCAATGAAGCCGCCCGCGCTCCGTGCGAGACCAGCGAGGCGCACCGCCGGACACCCCGGCACCTCCGCTAGGGGCTCGCAAACCGCCCGGCGGCTCTCAGACCCGCGAGAGGCGGGGCGCACAAAAAGACGAGGCACCCGGCACCTCTCCGGAGAGGCTCGCAATGAAGCCGCCCCGCCTCTCGATACGAGACCGCGGAGGAGCACAAAAGCCTGAGACACCCAGCACCTCCGGGGCTCGCAATGAAGCCGCCCCAGCGCTCTTCGTCTGAGACCAGGAGGCGCACAAACGAGGGCACCACGGCACCTCCGCGGGGGCTCGCAATGGCCGCCCAGCTCGGCCCCACTGAAGATACAAGGAGGCGCGCTGGAGGTCGGGGTACTTTTGCACCCTCGCGGGATCTCATTAAAGACCTCCGCCGCATACAAACATTAACTCCACCACCCACCAAGAACCGGACCTCCGCCATACGAGCCTCAACGTCAATACCTAACAAGGACAACACCTACCCGACATACAAGCCATAACTACGCCAAGCATTCATGACAACCAACCAACACCGGGAACCCCCGGGGAGCACTATAAAAGCAGCCCCCAACCCGCACAAAGCCCAGGGGTAGCAAGAGAGCAAAGAAACGGTCGCACACACCACCATGCTACTTCCCTTAGCCAAGCCCCGATCCTCTGAGCGAATGCCGGGATACCTCAAACCCACAACTCCCAACCTAGCGAGGGTACCACAATGGAAAATGTAAACAGAGCCCGACCCCCGAGGCACACCGCGAAGTGCAATGAAGAGCAATAGCCGCTACAAGTGCCCCGAGGCAAGAAACACCCAAATCGCCGGAGCCCAACAAAGGCCAAATGCGAGACAAACTAGAGCATTTCGGCCCTTCGCAACCACCTAAGCTACCTGTCCAGAGCACCTCGCGGGCTCCTGACCAACGCGGTGCGGAGACCCCTCGGAGGAGATACCACAATGGAGAATGTAACATCCTCCCGTGGACAACTCCACCAAAGGAGTCAAAGTTCCGAGAAGGGGGAAGGGCGCGCGCTGGCTGAACATGAACGCGAAAGGTGGGCGCAAGCTGGACAACCCGCAGTGTCGCTGGCCAAGCGAGGACGGGGGCGCGCAGGCGAGCAACCCACCCCTCGCAAGGCACCTCCGCAGGAGCTCGAGTTCGCTGACGGGTCGCCCACCTCCAAGCTTCTGGACGATGAGTCGCGGGCACGCAGGGACACAAGGGAGCACCACCGCATCAACGCGAAGCTTCGCCAGAGAACCCTGTAGCTGCAAAGGGGCCCTCCTCCGTCTCGAACCAAGCATTGTAAGCCAAACTCGCAACAAAAATCAAATTGTCTTTGCTTTTTACACGCGGCTACCTTCGCAAAAAACGCGCGAGTCTCGCACTAAGATAGAGGACGCCGCTTTCACACGGCTACCTTCGAAACGCCACAGTCTCGCACTAAGATAGGGACGCATTTGTTTCACGTGACTACCTTCGCAAAACGCGCCGAAGTCTCGCACTAAGAAAGAAAATGGGACGGCATTTGTTTCACGCGACTGCAGCCCTCCTTCTAAGCGCGAGTCTCGCACTAAGAAAGATAGGGACGCCCATTTCATTTCACGCGGCTACCTTCGAAAAACGCGCGGGAGTCTCGCACTAAGAAAGATAGGGGGCCTTGTTTCACGGCTGCAGCCAAACACACGAGTCTCGCACTAAGAAAGATAGGGGACGTTGTTTCACGCGGCTACCTTCATAAACGCGCGAGTCTCGCACTAAGAAAGATAGGGGGACGCCCATTTGTTCACGCGGCTGCAGCCAAGAAAACGCCGGTGAGTCTCGCACTAAGATAGGGGGACGCCCATTTGTTCCACGCGGCTACCTTCGCAAAACGCCGAAGTCTCGCGACTAAGAAAGATAGGGGGGGCCCGTTTCACGCGCTACCTTCGCAAAAAAAAAAACGCGAGTCTCGCACTAAGAAAGATAGGGACGCCGCTGTTTCACGCCGCTACCTTCGCAAAAACGCGAGTCTCGACTAAGAAAGATAGGGACGCCGCCGTTCCACGCGGCTACCTTAAGAAAAAAAAGCAGTCTCGCACTAAGAAAGATAGGGGACCGCCGTTGTTTCACGCGGCTACCCAGAAAAACGCCGCGAGTCTCGCACTAAGAAAAGATAGGGACTTATTTGTTTCACGCGCTACCTTAAAAAAACGCTACGAAGTCTCGCACTAAGAAAGATAGGGGACGCCATTTGTTTCACGTGGCTACCTTCGCAAAACGCAAGTGAGTCTCGCACTAAGAAGATAGGGGACGCCACATTTGTTTTTCACGCTGACTACCTTATAAAAACGCCGCGAGTCTCGCACTAAGAAAGATAGGACGCTTATTTGTTTCACGGCTACCTTATAAAAAACACGCGAGTCTCGCACTAAGAAAGATAGGGGGACGCCGCTGTTTTCACGCGGCTACTGGGCAAAAACGTAGCGAGTCTCGCACTAAGAAGATAGGGGGCCTTATTTGTTTCAGCGGCTACCTTCGCAAAAAACGCCGCGAGTCTCGCACTAAGAAGATAGGGGGCCATTTGTTCCACCCGGCTGACTACGCAAAAGCGGCAGTCTCGCACTAAGAAAGATAGGGACGCCATTTGTTTTCACGGCTACCTTAAAAAACGCGAGTCTCGCACTAAGAAAGATAGGGGGACGTTTGTTTTCACGCGGCTACCGCAAAAACGCCGCGAGTCTCGCACTAAGAAGATAGGGGCCTTTTGCTGTTTCACGCGGCTACAAGCGCAAAAAACGCGTGAGTCTCGCACTAAGAAAGATGAGGGACGCCCATTTGTTTCACGCGGCTACAAGCAAAAGCGAGTCTGCTAAGAAGAAAGATAGGGACGCCATTTGTTTCACGCGGCTACCAACAAAAAACACTGAGTCTCGCACTAAGAAAGATAGGGACGCCGCTGTTTCACGCGGCTACCTTCGCAAAAACAGCGAGTCTCGCACTAAGAAAGATAGGGGACGCCGCCGTTTCACGCCGCCTGCAAAAAACGCCGAGTCTCGCACTAAGATAGGGGACGCCATTGTTCACGCTGCTATTTTCGCAAAACGCCACAGTCTCGCACTAAGAAAGATAGGGGACGCCCCTGTTTCACGCGGCTACCGTGAAAAACGCCGCGAGTCTCGCACTAAGAAGATAGGGGACGCCGTTTCACGCGGCTGCAGCCGCAAAAAAACGCGAGTCTCGCACTAAGAAAGATAGGGGGACGCCGCTGTTTCACGCGGCTACCTTCGCAAAAACGCGTGAGTCTCGCACTAAGAAAGATAGGGGACGCCTTTGTTTCACACGGCTACCTTGACTAAAAAAACGCGAGTCTCGCACTAAGAAAGATAGGGGACGCCTTGTTTCACCGCTGACTTCGCAAAAAGCAGCGTCGAGAGTCGCACTAAGATAGGGACGCCCATTTGTTCCACGCGGCTACCTTTCGCAAAACGCAGCGAGTCTCGCACTAAGAAAGATAGGGGACGCCATTTGTTTCACGCGGCTACCCTTTCGCCATAAACGCGCGAGTCTCGCACTAAGAAAGATAGGGGACGCCATTTGTTTCACGGCTACCTTAAAAACGTGCGAGTCTCGCACTAAGAAAGATAGGGACGCCATTGTTCCACGCGGCTACCAACCAAAAAACGCGCGAGTCTCGCACTAAGAAAAGATAGGGGGACATATTTGTTCCACGCGGCTACCTTCGCAAAACGCGCGAGTCTCGCACTAAGAAAGATAGGGGGACGCTCGCTTCACGCGGCTGCTTCGTGAAAAACGCAGCGAGTCTCGCACTAACAAAGGGGGACCTTGGCTGTTTCACACGATTGCCTTCGAGTACAACGCAACAAAACAAAAGAAATATCATTTGCGTCATACATACAAGCAATCAAAGCGACTCCGTAATTATATCATTTGCACAAAGTAGCAAGTTACAAAGGCCCTCGTGGCACAAAAGCCTCACAGGGCCTCCGCACACACCTCCTCCGCCACGAAGTTACAACACCGTGAAGAACCGCCCTAACAAGCACCTTCGCGACACGCTCCACGAAGGCCTCTACATCAACTACTTCTACCAAAGGCTCATCACCTACGTGACGACCTCCGATATAGCCGGCTCCCATAACACAAGCGGAAGGTCACCACTCAATACTCGATGACGGTAGACCCTCCGCAGGTCGCCCCATTCAAAGCCAACATCCCCCGCTTCGGCACAACAACCCTACCTCCGCGATCCACCCAACAAGCCGCCGGCCAAAGCGCTATGGCAACGGCCTCATCGCCCCCAATATCGTCCTCCGCCATAGCCGCGCTGGGGCGCCATTGAAAAGCACCGCTCCACTTGACGATTCGTCAAGTCATGAGACCGCCGAAAGCCTCCGAAACCTTGGTTGGCCGGGTCATATTTCGAATCCTCCCCACCAAAACCGCTCGAAGGGCAGCCTAGGGAATCGTTGCGCATAGCATGCACCCAGGTCTCCCCGAGACGAACATGTCTTGGCGGTTCATCATCAGCCGAACCCATTGAGCACCCTCCGCCGAGGCCCCCGGTACTGCGCGGCCAAAGACTACGATCAACAATCACGAATCGCCTTTCGGAACCCACCGACACAAGCCGCGAAGACAAACACTACCCAAAACACAAACGAGCAAAGGACAGGGAAATAGCGGCCATCCACTCTTCATTAAAGATGAAAAATACCCGAAGCCAAAGAGTCCGGACGCCAAGGCCACAAACTTAGGTACCACAAAAATACTACTACGGCCTAAGGCGCCTAAACCACCTCTTTCCCGAAGGCCACAAAGCATCGGCGGCGGGAGACGGCGGAGGATCTCCGGCGCCGCGGCGCCCTCCGGCGGGACATCGGAGGTAGAGGCGACGGTCGGGCGGCGCGGGAGACGGCAATGGCGGCGTCGGAGGCTGCGGGGCGCGGGGCCGGGGAGGCACCAAACCTTTCAACCGCGGCGGAGGCGCCCAGAGTCGCCAGGCGCGACCCTCGACACTCAACCCGTCCGGGCGCCCGCAGAACCTCCTCCGACACGGTGGGACGGGCACCCTCCGCGGGAACAGCGGCCGCCGCAGCGACCTACCAAAGATCAACAAAGACAAGTTAGGCGCCGAGGGCGAGAAGATAGAACGGAACAAAACAAACAAAGCCGCAAGTTATAACTAACCTTTACGGCGAGGTCCGCCGCAAGGTCCAAGGCGAGCTCCCGCCCTCCCTCGTACCAAAGCGCTTGATGAAGGCTGTCGCGAAGCGCCACATCACGCTCCTCCGCATAGCCCCTAACATCATGCGGGCTGGGGAAGGAGCGGTGCGAATCTTCGAGGGGGGCTCCGGTGCTACAATCCGGACCGCTGGAGCGCCCCCTCGAAGGCGATGGCGGCGGTGCTGGCTCCGAAATCCGCCGCGCTAGTCACCACCTTCGGCGACTCTCCCAGCTCGGCGCATCCAAGCGCCAACAAGAGCGGGTGCAGGTCCGGCGGGACAGCCGAAGGGCGGCCCGACCCGCCCAGGAATCGTCGAGCGCCGCCTTAAAGCCCTCCGCCTCAGCGTACCAAGAAAGCTCTAGGTCATTCGGCTTCTTGGCCGTGGCCTGCACCTGGCCGCCGCGGGCTTCCAGCGCCTCCGTCGCGGGCGTTCGTTCTCTGGCGGAGGGCCAAAGCCCCCTCCTTCGGGTTCGCCACCTCCCTCCGAAGGCGCTCCGCCTCGCCCACCGCCGCCTTGAGCTTTCGGGCCTCTCGCCGGCCCTCCTTGAGCTCGAGGGCGGCCTTCCTGGGCATCTTCGCTATCAATGGAGTCCCAGCCCTCCCGGATGGCCGCCCCCGCGCCCGGCACCATCGGCTCCGCGGTCTTGACCTTGATGTCCTCATGGATAGCGGAGAGGGCGGTCGCCACTGCATCTCCGCCTCCGGCAAGCGCACCCGATCAAAGACGCGACCGATCATCCCTCCGCTCGACGTCGGAGCTGGCAAGGGCGTGTTGCGGAGAATCGACACCCGTATGGAGCTCCATGTCCACATCGTCGATGCCGTCGTCTCCGCCACGTATGGCGGGAGAGGAGGGGGCCCCCGCTTCCCCATAGGGCCTTCCGCTCCCGGAGGGGGCCTCGGAGGATCCTCCAGAATTTCGCCCTCCGCCCACACATGGCATCGCCGGTAGGGGCGCGGCACCAGCAAGACTCATACGGTGGGTCACCGCAGACCCAGGCCAGGCAAAGATCACCCGTCCTCGTCGCCCTCCTCCTCCTCTTCGGAGGGACCGCCACCGTGGCCCTCCTCCTCCTCCCCTCGCGGTCGAGCCGCCGTCGGAGGTCTCCCCTCTGCCGGCCACCTCCATCTCCGCCTCCTCATCCGCCGCAACGCCTCCGCATCCTCCGCCTCGTCATCCTCATCATTCGAAATGAGGAAGTAGCCGAGGTCCTTGATCGGGACGCCCGGCAGCTCGCACGAACCCGCCCCTCCGATCCGCGGGGCGGGCGGCGGATTCTGGCGTCCACGCTTCGCTGGGGGCTCCGCGAACGGCAGCGCGAGTTTGGCTTTGCTAACCCCCGCCCGCTTCTTTCCCGCGTCCATGGCATCGGCGTCGGCCTCGGACGGCCAATCGTACTCCACCTTTGGGGAGATCGAAGATCCGGTTTACCGGCGCCGTCGGCGAGACACGCCCGGATCCGGCGGATCTCGAAGACTCAACTTCCGGACAAAAGAAAGTGAGCACCCGGCGGCCTCCGCCATCACCACCCGCCCGAACTTCGGCCTCGCCGCCCGCCGCCGCCTCGTGCGAATCAGGCCAAATCGCCGAGGTCAATCTTCCGCGCCTGGCCCCTTCGGAGCGTACTCCGCCGAGTCGGCAACCTCCACGGGGGCACCCCCGACCACCGGCACTGGATCTCGGCTGCGGCAAACTCCTCCACCAGGTCCCGCGCACAGACATGGCGGGACATGGTGCGAAGGGCGTCCGGCTCCCCGTCGCCGCAGCCGTCTTCACGGCTTCACCTTCGCAAGTGCAAGGGGCTTGGGGCGCCAGAGCCCTCCGCGCCAGATCAGCGGTAATAAAACCGGTGCTCGGCCCGATCCGGACTCCACTTGTTCCGGCGGGCCGGAGCGGAGCCTCCACTCGGCTGCGAGGGATGAAGTTTGGCACGCCATCTTGTGCGAAACACCTCCCCTCCGTCGCCTTGACGTGGCGTGGCGGGTGGAAGTGCACAACGTGGGCTCCGATGAAGCCGTCGCCGTCGGCTCCGGCCGGTGAGCGGCACGCCCGGACATACGTCATCGGCCGCGGGAAGCGGGGCGGCGTCGGTGATGGAAGCGGAGGTTAAACCTCCGCATCACCCTAAACCAAAGCTCACACACGGGAATCGGAGCCCAGCGTGAAAAAAACTCCTCAAAGGCGATGACTTCGCCAGGCCGGGAGCGGCACCGTCTCCCCCTCCCGAGCACGGAACCGCCTCTTGTGAAAAAAAATTCGAACTCCTTCTGGAACTCCTTCAAGGATCTGGTTGGTGCACCGGCTCGAGGGAACTCAAGCACTCAACGACGGTCTTGGGCTTCATCGTCTCCTTGATGCGAGCCATCGGAGCCTAAACAAAAATGAGGCCTTTGCTCCCTTCAAAGGCAAGAGCACAGTGCGGGAGGGCGCGCCTACGAGAGCAACCGGCGGGCCTACGGCAAAAGTGCCCGAGGCAAGAACGCAAAGCGAGGAAGCGAAAGTGAGAGCGTGAAAGCGAAAGGAGAGCACAAACCCTAATCCCACCAACCGCACATATATATAGGGCGGCAATGGGGAGGGAGGGCGTGCGGGCGCGGCCGCGAACCCCGGCAGGCCGTGACCCGGATCCCAACATTGCGCCACGCCCTCCGATCCCCAACGTGTAGGGAAAACGGACGGCATCCGTACACCTCAAACAAACACAAACCAACCCCGATCCACGGCATCACCAAATCAGCCAACCACGCCCAAAAAGCGCACCCAAACCCCGAATATCCACAATGAGCGCACAAGGCGAGGCCCACCTCCGAGGCCCACGAGCGGCCGGGGGGCGGCCGGGCAAGGGCCCATGGGGGCGACCAACAGGCCACCCGCGCGGGACCCTCCGAGGAAAAGACGATTTCGCTGCTGGCCCCCTCGGAGGGAACCGGACCTTCGAGGGGTCTTTGTTGGGGAGGGCAACCCTAGCCAGCCCCTAAGAAATTCGCGGCAGCCTCTCAACAAGGAGGCCAAGAACTAATTCTTGTCAAGCAAAAAGTATAAAGTCTTGCAGGTCCGGCGGCGAAGGTCCCGTCGCGCGAGCATGAACGGCGAAAGCTTCACCCCTCCGTCACCGGGCGGTCCCCGGTCGTGATCGAAGCCAAGGGAATGACGGCCCCGTAAGGTGACGGGCGTGTGAAAGGGCTCTCCTAGCGAAGGACCCCCCGGCAGCGGAGGCCTGGGAGAGGGCCCCGCGGTTCTACCCCCTCCGGCGAGGCCCGAGCCGGCGGCCGACGAAGGAAGCCCTACGGCTCCCAAATAAGGAGAAGTCGCAAGCATAATTCCCAAAGTAATAACCTTGTACGAATAGTTACTAGCCTGCCCAGGGGCCCATCCTGAAGCGTGTGTTCCCCCATCTACCATGTACCAAATTGTAAATCAGCCCCTCGACCCCCGGTATTCCTATAAATACCCGGTACGGGCTCAAGAAAGGGGGGAGATGGTTGGCCGAGCCTAAGTGCCATCTACTCATTTTCCTCACGCCGGCATCTTGCCCAGCGCATCGACTTATCCCTCCTTCGGAGGCTCGGGTGACCTCCGATCCTCCCGACCCTCGGCAACTCCAGCGAAGGTCGGGCCGGAGGAGGTCTCCTCGCTCCTCATCCCGTGTTCTCGACTCATCTGTGGGAAGCCCTCGCCCCTTCCCGCCCCCTCCGGGGAGCGAAGGCAAAGGGGCAGGAGTGATCCCCACACTCCTCTTAGTTCAATCAAGCTCATTTTAAATCATATGCAGCTAAGCATGCATAGTAGCTCTACAGGATGACCTTACCGAGTTTGTGCGGCTTTGGCGAAAAGGGGTTTCCCTTGCTCACACACAACATGATCTGCCACTAACTCTACAACACCTGCACAAGCAATGCTGAACTTTGTAACCAATTTGTTTGCAGATTCACAAATATGTGTAGATGCATGTGGAAAATACAATCTTTTATTCAAGCGAACTGGCAGTCCTTGCTCGTGTAGAGCCGAGGGCCTTCCTTTAGCTCCACCTAAGGCATTTATGAAAATATCTAAATTTGGTCACACATATTATACAAGAAAAAATGTTGTTGGTTTGGGAGGGGAATGTATGCCTAAACATGGTCATCCTGGTTTGTTCAAAAGAAATTACTAAAAGGAAGAGAGAAAAAAGAACTAGAATAGACACTTCAAAAAAAAGAGTCATGCTCCTGAAATTCTCAAAACAGCCTGCAAGTATAAATATATGCAATAGTAGAAAATAGAAGGCGATAATAGTGATTAACAAATAAAATATTGGGATAGAATTCTGCCTCTCCATGTCATCCCTTGGAAGATTAGTAAATAACAGACCAGAGTCACCTTGAAGGAACTAAAAACAGAGAAGTCAATTTCATCAAAACCTCAAATAAGTCATGTGGAATAATACAGGGTGTTGAATTTCGAGAACAAATCATCTTGGAAAGTTCATGCGGCCTGTTTTGGACGATGATGATCTTACAAGTTATAAGACCTAAAAATTATAAAACAAATCATCTTGGAAAGTTCATGCAGGCCTGTTTTGGACCTGATGATCTTACAAGTTATAAGACCTGAAAATTATAAAAGTTTTCCATCACCCTTTACCAGGGCTTTGGACCTTGCTATGATGTGCAAAATCAAACATAACAGGTGCACAAACATAGGCGGGGTTAAAAACTTTTTTAAAAATAAAGACCATAGAATAGCATCCATTAAGTGTATCAGGAAAATACAAAACATAGCAAACTCAATCCATCAAATGTAATCAGGAATGAGATAAAGCGAATTCAAAACCAAAACCAAATCCAAATTCAAATTCAAATTCAAAACCAAAACCAAACCCTAAGTCAAAGTAAAAGTCAAATCCAGAGCCAAAATCAAATCCAAAGTCAAAGCCAAAGCCAATTTTTTATGAGTCAAAATCAAAATCCAAATGCCTAATCATAAAGCAAAACAAAAAGCAAAGCCTAAGTCAAAGTAAAAGTCAAATCCAGAGCCAAAATCAAATCCAAAGTCAAACCTCCTTACCCAACCTTCCCAAAAAGCCAAACCCCTTACCCAAAAGCACAAAATATAAAGTCAAATTACAGCCAAAAACAAATCCAAACTCAAAGTCAAAGGCAAAGTTAACCAAAGCAAAAAAAAAGTATCAAATTAAAAGTCAATGTCAAAGCCAAAAGCAAATCCAAAGTCATGCCCCAAATAAATTCAAATCAAAATAAAAAAATAAATTCCAAATCCCAAATTAAAGCCTAAGTCAAAGTAAAATTCAAATTCAAAGCAAAAAAACAAATCCAAAGGCTAAGCCAAATCCAAAGGGTAAGCCAAAACCAAAGGCTAAGCCAAAGCCAATAGCTTAGCCAAATACAAAGGCTAAGCCAAAGCTAAAGGCTAAGCCAAAGCCAAAAGCTTAGCCAAAAACTTTTCCAAAACCCAGAAGCAAAAGCAGCTTTTAGGTTGTCGATGTAAAGAATCTGAATCTGAACAAAATAATAATCTAACTTACACATGTATATATCCTAATCTCTTTTAGGTTGTCGCATTCATGTTCTCAAAATTAAAGGTTGTAGCAACCCATATACCAACAATACAAAGTAAAAATTGGAGGCCGAAAACATCAAGCTTCCCTAATACTATACTGCATTCATGTTCACACGATCTTCGGTCATCTATAGCTACTGGAGTTATACCTAGAAGAACAGACAGCTGAAGCAGCAGCTTGATCAGCGTGTTCCACAACTAGCTATGCTTCAACTCAAACTTAATGTCCTGCTAGACAGAAAAAAGAGTAATAGGTCAGCGGAACTATTGGTGTTTGTTCCTTTAAAAGGAATTAAAAAGTTGCCAACAATCATTTGGAAACAAAAAAAATGCATACAATGGAGGCTGAAAATAAATAAATAAATGCTTAACAGTTAACATTGAAGCATTCACAAAAAAAAAAAAAAATTCTAAACAAAGATTTATTGCTTGTCAGAATCATGTGAATTGTCCTAATATCTATATGTATTATCCTTTAAATCTCATGTTGTCTCAAAACTGAATAGTAGTCCTATTTGCAAATATAAACATAATTTAATTCACTTGATTGCCCCGGAGGCCTAAAAATGTAACAAAGTAATGCTAGTGGCAACAACCAGGACAACAAATGAATTCCTTAAAATGAAATCATGAGCAGAAAATAACATAAACATTCAGGCATCCATGCCTACAAATCTACTACAAACTTTGAATCATGAGGAAAAAAACAGAGACATTCAGCCATCTACAAAAATGTACCTCTTCAACTAGGATCAATTAATTGAAGCAGTCAAACCATATGTACACCAAAAAATCATGAATGAATCATCACAATAAACAAACACATCTCAGATCAAATTTCAGTTCCAGGCATCCACATACTACTGCTAGTGAATAACAACAGGACAACACATGTATTCCTTACAAACCATGTCGTCAAAGCATAGATTAAGGAATTAAAAATAGTAAGATCAGATCCACACATACTATCGCCTAAAAATAGTAAAAACAGAATACGTGGAGGCCCCTGTCGATGAACCACTCCTCAAAAAATCCCCACGGCCACAAACCCCCACGACCAAATCCACGACGAGAAACGAAGACTGGACCAACAAATCGAAGGAGAGACAAACCAGGATGACCGCGGGGACCTCCCGCCTAGCGGCGGAGGAGACGCCAGACCAGCGGGGAGCGGTAGTCCGAGAAGCCGTACCCCGACGGTAGGACCAACGAGAGGAGGTTGCGGAGGTCGGGCGGAAGATGGACACCGCCCAACGCGGCCTCCCGCGACGGCGAGCTCGGTGGAGGAGAGGACCGGAAGGACAGTGACTCCCGCCGCGACAAGGCGCAGCGAGGAGCGCAGAGGGGGAGGGCACGGACGCGGCGGCGCACCAGGATGGAAGACCGACGCCGACGAGCATCTACGCCGCCGGAATCGCCACCGCAATCGCCACTTGAATAGGGGAGCCGGCGAGAGAAAGTGGGGAGCGAAATGGACGTTTCGAAACCGACGAAAAGCGCGAAGTTTCCAAAAAAAAAAAAAAAAAAAAAAAATAATGACATGTGGGGCCAAAAAGACAGACAGTAAAAGGGAGAGCAAACGAGCGGCGTGGAGGCAGAACGCACAAATTGAACGAACGTCCCAGATCAAAAAGAAACAAAGCATCGAGCGGCCACAAAATCGGGTGGAAACAGATGAGATTCGACCCAGGTGGATTATAGCTTTTCTGTAAACTATTGTCAGTAACATATGAAAATGAGTGGCACACGCGTTCCTGCCCTTTTACGCGCCGTTCCTCGCGCTTTCTTTTTTCACCCAAAAAACCTACCCGCCAGCATGTACCCATCGTACATTCGTACTCCCCGGGCGAGACGGCCGCCGGAAATCCAGACCCCAGATCCGTAGCCTCCACTCTCCTCTCTTGTAACTGTGTGAGCGAGATCGATCGAGCTCTAAGCTAACCGCCCCTATCTAGCTATCAAATCCGGACGACATCGATCATGACTACGTGATGATCGCAATTAGGGCTTACTATGCTTCACTGATTCTTGTAAACTCTACACTTTCTTTTTCTGATGTACTAGCAATCAGGCTCATAATAAAATGGTTCTCTTTCTTTATGCTCTGCTATTGGGCTGCACAATCATGAACCGTAGTTACAAAAGGGAGCGCATCATTCAGATGCCTTGAAAGCAAAGTCATCTGTTCATTGCACCGGTATTCCCTCCGAAGACATGGCCCTTCGGCCCGGCCATTCTCTCGTCACACTGCCTCTGCTCCTCTGCAGTCGGCCGGACTGAACCTTGCCGTTCAACCGCATAATATTAGCCTTTTCTGCTGTCATCGGTAAATCGATCGATGCACTACAGTTGCAACTTGCAGTACCTCATTGCCCTCGTAGCCATAGGTCTCCGGTATCGTCGTCACCTCGCTACCTACATTACATGCCGATCTCTCGTACACACACTATCAGAGGCTGCGAGGCCGTCGTAGTACGCTTCCACTCAGCTTTCCCTGCACATGAGCGGCGCAGAAAGCTCCCCGGGCCGGCCGGCCGTTGCCAACAAACTTCCATCGTGGGCCGCTGGCGGAGAATCACAGAAAAGTAGCCGGAAACTCGAGTGCGGATGCGGGCAGTGTCACCCACCCACCTCCATCCATTTCGCTTCCACCACCACCTGTGCCCGTCAGCCAAGCCCCCAGTGTGCATGCGTGCGCGCCATTCCCCCTGATCACCCCCGCACGATCACGATCATTTCCCCGCCCTGTCTCCTCCCGGTCCCGGCAAGTCCACGCCACATGGCCGACGTCGCCTCCAGTTCCACCATGCCTCCGCACGACGACGGCGCCCGCGTCCCGCCGCCCCGGCCCAGCCGCAGCCGGGGCCATCAGCCGTCCTTCTCAGCCGCACTCCTCGACGCCATCTACCACTCCTTAGAGGCCGACGGCGACGCCGAGGCGCGCTCGTCCATGGAGGCACGCCGGACCCGAACGCCGGCGTCGTCGTCGTCGTCCCCGGCGCGGCGGACGACGACGCTTCCCGAGCCGACGTCGCGCGACGCCCGAGCAGTCGCCGTCCCGTTCTTCGGTCCGGTCACCGCGGGTGCAGAGGACGCCGCGGCCGTGCCGCGTCCGGCCGGACCCGCAGCCCAACTCGAACAGCTCCCTCCTCCTGCCTCCTCCGCTCCATCCGCCACACCCGCATGAGTCGTCGACCGGTGACCGCCGCGTTGCGGACGGTGTGGAGAAGACGACGAGCAGGAGGAAGAGCAAGAGGACGACGGCGAAGGCTGCGCCGTTCGCGTGCCTCCTGAACGCTCTGCTGTGCAACAGGAGGCCGGCCAGAGCCAGGTCGGCCGACCACACGCCGCGCGCAACGGCAACGGCTGCGGCGGCGCCGGAGCCGGCGTCGGCGAGGTCGATCCTCTCGTCGCGCGCTTCCCGGAGGGGGTCCGCGGCGACGGGAGGGATCCTGACCCCGGCGAGGCGGGCGGTGCGGTTCTCGCCAGTGGCGACGGTGGTGGGCGACGAGCACGGGCATGGAGTGGTCGGGACGACGCCGACGGGGCTGCGGGACGCGGAGGCGGAGATTGCGCGGGCGAAGGAGTCTGCGGCGGAGGCGGAGAGGAAGGTGGAGGAGCTGCTGCGCGCGCTCGGCGTGGCGGACGAGCGTGAGAGGGCCAAGGAGAGCAGCGAGTCCAGCTCCGACCTGTTCGAGCTCGAGAGCCTGCCCGCGTTCCATGAAAGAGACACCGAGATGCCGCGTTCCAGTTCCAGAACCGCCGCCGGCGACCTCGCCGGGCTGATGCTGGCACGGCCGCGGCCACGCGTAGCTGTGTAACGATGATTTGTATGATCAAACAACTACCTGTGTGGTGTTTTGTATGATCAAAGAGACAAGTTATGCCCTCTTTTTGCACTTTTGGGCCTTTGTGATGCTTTTAGCTCTCATAGAACTACTAGGTACAATGGGAATGGCTGGTGCTGCAGACTTGCAGTGTTTGCAAGACAACAATAGTTGATATGCAAATTCATGCTAAAACAAAATGTATTCAAACAGTTCACACTCTCATGATTATTTTTCTGTTTTTTCTAGATTAAGTTTGCATATCAAAATTTGCAAACTTCATACATAATTTTATTCCATTTAAAAAACTTATAAAATTAGGGCTACGAAGAGATAGTCGTTTGCACCACATATGTTCCCTTCTAGTGGTGTGTGGAGACATGATTCTTTTGAGAGCGCACCTCACTAAAATTTGTTCGTTTTAAACATTCTGAGTCTTATAATAATATGGATGATTCCGGATGTTATTTCATTACCTAAAATAAGTTAATAATTAGATTGTTATTGTTACAAAACGTGGACAGTCACATGGATTGACCCCGAAGAAGCTCATGAACACTTGAAAAATAGTCGAAGCTAAGTTTTGCTAGATGTGCATACCGCACACAAATGTACCACAACAATTTGGGCTGGGCAGGTGTGCTTACAAGGAGCATTAGTCGAAGCTAACTTGAGTACTAGAGGTGAAGCTAAGACGAGCTAGGAATCGGATACAATTCGAGGCTGTTAATTGGCCGGCACTTGACTAACAAACGGGCGCGACATTTCCCAATTGCAAGTGTTTTGATCTAGAGCACAGCCCAGCCCAGACCAGATAGGGTAGGCACTTAGATATATTTAGCGAGAGCGAGCCGAGCCCAGATAGGGTAGGCCTCGCACTGAACCGATTTCGGCTACTAGCAGGCCATGTGCCGTATCTTGTGGGGGTGGCCCAACTGCTCCCAGGAGACCAGAAGCCCACCCCGGTCCGGCTCCGCCTGCGGTCCGCGTCGCCCGCGGCCCGCGCTACGAAACTGAAGCAAAACTAAAGCATGGGGCGTTCCACATTGAATCTGACGTGCAGCAGCAGCAATCAATTTGCTTTCCGCCTGTCTGGTTCAGTGCTGAATATACCGTGGCCGTTACTTTCTCAGAATGCTGAAAGGGTCAAAGCATCCCCTTCCGTTGGCATCACTTCCTCTTTTCCTTTTTAAAAAAACAGAATATTTTGAGAACAAAAAAGAAAAGGATTATTCATATTCACCACTTGGTTTACAGGCTATTTGTACAGGCAAGTACTCATCCACTGAGGTTCAGCATATGCACAGACGACCACTCTTTTTTTCAGAAGTGGCGATGAGCTGAACTTCTGGTATTTTTGCGCCTTTTTCCCGGCCAGTGAATCCTGACTCAAGAAAACAAACATTGGAACAAGGTGGACAGCCGAAGCTTTGCATCGATCCAAGGTAAGGTACAAACATTCCTGATACTGATAGGCCAGCTAGTAGTGATGCCCCTGCACTTGTTGCATTGGAAACTGGAGCAGCAGCTTTCATGGCTACTGTACCCAGTCCAGTGCTGACTATTCTTCCATGGAGAAAGGCAGCAGATCTCATTGCCATTGGAGTGGACTGTATCATGAAAGCTAACGGCGGAGGCAACCTTTGGCAGAAATAGCAAGCAACCTTTGGCAGAAATAGCAAGCGCTGGGGAGAATTATGCTGCTACTTTGGGAACCCCACGCATGAATGAATGGAGACCCCTCAAAGCGGCATGCTCATGCTCTGCAGATGCACGAGGCCGGAGGGCTTTCTTTAATCTCTCTTTGGTGCTCCGGTGGCCCGGAGAAGGTGCCCGATTAGGCATTGTAAAATGTAAGTTGCATGGAGCTATCCATTACGGCTGGACAAGTTGTTTTTTTTTTTGTATCTAAAGCGGGCTGTGTGCACGAGCTCCGGAGCTCGCGCTCTTTCGTAGCCTGCTGCTGCTGCTATTACTAGTAAACCTGAGATTCTGAAACACATATACTATATCTGTGTGTGCTATATATACAGGTTGTGGTGCTTCTGCTTTTTGGGTAGTAGTAGGCGGTAGTAAAGCTCGGGCACTACGAGGGGAACAAGAGGATCCTCTTGGTATTTTTGCATGGCTGCCGCGCATGGGTGGTGTTATTGATAAAGATTTCCAAACAGGCCGTGCCGGCACGCCCCGGCCCTAGCCCGCTCTAGCACGGCCGCCTCGGCCCGGGCGCGGTAGGCACGATACAGGGAGCCGTGCCGTGCGGGCGCGTGCCATCGTGCTGAGATTCAGCACTGGCACGGCCCTATGGAGCCTGGAACATGCCGTGCCGTGCCAGCAGGCACGGCAAGCCCGGCGTGCCCCCGTGCCAGCCCTGGCACTATGCCAACAAACACATAAAATGTCATTCAACTCAGAATTTTGAGATCTTTACATCTATTCTTTCAGATTTTAACAGAAAATTCTAAGTTGAACAGAAAACAACAGCAGACAAGTATGATCAAACCAAATATATTAAGGGGGGGAGCTGTGCAATGGCTGCCTCATTAAAAACCTATTTAGGTAAAACTCACCCTTGTGAGAAACCCTAAATAGGAAAAGAGTACAACCAGACTCCCCATTAAAATGTTCATTACATCCATCATCACCACACAAGTACCAAGTCTTAGTTATTCAGAGCCATTATGTCGGGGACCTAAATATTGGGCCCCAGGACATTCTCCGAACTATGAGAATGTGCGGCCCGCCAAGGCCCGGTAGAAACCCAGCCCGCTATCATCCCCGCGCGGGAGGGACGGCCCGACGGACGATGGACCAGGCCATTGGCCACGACGCTCACATGACGACGGAATCGCCCTGAGGACGGCCCACAAAGCGGCCCAAATGGAGTCACCACGACGTAAAGAGCTCATCACGCTCACGAAGGACAAGGTCAGGACCTCCGCCAAACAACAAACCATGGCGTTCCCGCCGACAGCCCAACCCATGGCTCGGACTCGACCACACATCTCCGTTTCGTCCGAGGCTGGCCTAGCTCCCAGCCCCGGGAGAAATCTCCGCCTCGCCCGAGGGGGCCCTGGCTCACCACCCTCGGGCGCCAAAACTCCGCCTCGCCCGAGGAGACCGGCTCTCCATCCTCGGGCGAGGTAAGCTAACCAGCCCATCCGGGGACGCGCACCCTCGGGCGTGGGAGGTTCCGTCTAGAGGAAGGGGAAACCGCCGCATTCAATCGCGGTCGCCACGGCGAGGCGAGGCACCCGTGCCATCGATACGCCCGGTCCAAATCGAGCTGCCGAATCGTCTTCCCAATCCGACCGATAGGACGCAAAGCTGAACCCGTGGCGTATTACGCCACCCAAGACGGAAAACATGGTGACACTGTTCATTTCCCAAAGCACTGTCAAAACGCCACGTTGGGCGGACCCTCGGGCACATGACACGCATAGCCCGGCAACCTCGGGACCGGCCCCTCGCCATGCGGATTGTGAGGGCGCCTCACGGGACCCTCCGGGGCCGCGCCGAGGGCGGCACGTCCACCATCGGATCGGGGCCAGCGTGTCCTCGCGTCAAGCGACATCAAGCCGGCCGACCCCTCGGCGGCGCGCATGCAACCGATGCGGCCTCGGGAATTAGCCACCTAGGCGACCACTGTGTAAATATTATCTCTCTCCTTCTCCTATAAAATGGGGAATAATGCCTCATTAAGGAGGATTCGATCGAACACGCTCAACTCCGGTTCACCACGAGGAGGAAAGCGCACACTACCACCACCATAACCACGATCGTGGGGCTTGAGACCGCGTCTCTCCCGCGGCCGTCAGTAACCCCTACTTTGCGGGCTCACCTTTGAGCGCGAGGTAACACGAGCAAGGACACACCCCGCTGGACGTAGGGCCCGTTGGCCTGAACCGGGATAAACCGCTGCGTCTCGTGTCCATCTTGCGCTACGCCATCGAGGAGGGCACACGGCTTATAAATTCTTTATTGCCGGCACCGAGGCACCCACCGCTCTAAACGCGCCCGGCGGTTGGCGCGCCGGGTAGGGCGCCGTGTGCAATCTGCATCTCCATCGGCCCTCATGGCGTTTCGCCTTCGTTTCCACCCTGCTCGCGCAGCACGAGCTCCCGCGGAACACCACTGTTCTTGAACGCTGGCATTTGTGGCGCTCGGCCACAACTACTGAGATGATCCTACGCGCCCACATACCCGGTAGAAGGGAGGGGCAGCATCGCCGCCGCGGCCCAGCCATCATCACGCCGCCCCGCGAGGCGGGCAAGGCGGACCATCGGCGTGGCGCAAGGCGGCGTCAAAGCAACTGGGATTCTGAATCCGTCGACGTATCCCGGCCGCCGACTCGCGAAGGGCTCCCGGGAACCCTAGGCCCGGGAAATACCTTACCCGCCACCTGCTGCCGTGGTAGGGCCCCGAAAAACCCTAATCGTCGGAAAAACGCCTCCGCTCGGTCATCCTAGAGGGGTCCGGTGAATCCTCGCCGGCTTGAAACCTCGGTCGAAGCCTTCGCCAGAGAGAGCACGAGCCAGACCACCGTTGTTGTTCCACGGGAGCGTTATCCCATGGACATTCACTGGGAGGAACGCATCCTCCGGGAGGACGCGGGACGACCCCGTCATGCCACCCCCAGCGGGTTCAACCGGGCCTGGTCCCGAGGTCGGGGACTCGCTCTACCGTCCGAGAATCGAAACCTCCTCCGGGCGTTCGGCGCACGTGCACCGGCGATGAAGGCGAAAGTACTTTGACCCCACGCGGGAATGCTTCAATGTCGAGGTCCCACCGCGGGATGGCCGGTTCACGGCGTCTCAGCGAAATGACGTGGGCGTACGCGCCACGACGAGCTCCAGGGCGCTACGCGCCGGTCCATCCGTGCGGCCGGCACTGCCGCCAAAAACGCCCGGCTACGGGATCTGCGGGGAAGCGGATCGGGCGAGTCTCGCCCGCCCGACGATCGGAGCGAACATCCGGCGAGAGCGAGCTCAACGCGAGCGGCCCCGGGGCACCTCGAGCTCTCTGGCGGCGGGCGTGGCGGACCGGACCGAAGTGCCTCAATCCCGACATAGCGGCCCCCCATTCAACAGAGCCAGCCTCAGCGTGGCCGGCCATGTCGGTACGAGAAATGCCCGAGCCCTCCACTACCGAGGGTGGGCGCGCGCGAGAAGGCCTCGGAGTCAACTCCTTGACACGGCATGGGCGGTGCAACAGGGCGGAAAGTTCCGCTTCCGGGATCGGGCCGTGACGTCACGGGCGAGAGGAATACGGGCGAAGTCGGCGGGGGCTCCGTCCACCCGGATCGAGCCGAGCCCGGCAAGGTCAGTCCGGGAGCGCCTAGGCGACAACCGTTGCAACCGCCCAGTCCGAGCGCGCCGAAGACCCGCGACCGCGGACCGCAACGAGGCGCGGCCTCGGGGACGAGATCGAACGGCGGCGGGCTCGCCACGAAGGTGGCTCGCCTCGGGACGACAAAGCGGGACGAGGCGCCTGGCAGGTCGAGAGGACCGAGGGTACTCCCGGACCGCCCGGGCCTCGAGGCCTTCACAAAGGGACATCGAAGGAGGGCACCACTCCCTGCGCGTTTCGGCCCCGAGCCATCTCGAGAAATACACGGAGAGACTCGTCCGAGGTATGGTCGGGCGACTATCGGGTGGCATGCCGGTTCGCAGGGGGCACACGATGACAAAGTGATAATCGAAATTTGCCCCTGTGCCTCTCCGGAGTGCGCGAGCTTGGCGGGAACACCTTCCACCCAACCTCATATCAGGCTGGGCGGACTTGGTGAGAACCTTCACGGTAACTTCCAGGGCACGTACCTACGGCCGGGTAACTCGTGGGATCTCCGAAACGCCGACAAAAATCCGACGAATCCCTGCTTGCGACTACATCCGGCCTTCTCCAAGCGGCGGACCGAGCTCCCTAATGTGACGGTTCGGACGTCATCGGGGCCTTCTTGGCCGGCACCACTTGCCGAGACCTCGTGAAGAAGTCTGGGGCGCCGGACTAAACCGCAGGCGACGACCTGATGGACATCGCCACCAAGTTTGCTAGTGGTGAGGAGGCTGTCGGGCTCTGTTCAATCGGGGCTCGGGCAAAGGGAAGCGCAAGGAAGAGGAACCCGAGGGACCTCAACCTCGGGAAAACAAGAAGAAAAAGAAAAAGATAAGACCGCAAGGGCAAGGGCCATGCCGCCGGCTGCCGACGATGAAGACATGGTGGCTGCGGTCGACCGCAAGGCCCCGACCCCCGCCACAAGAAACCTTCGATGACATGCTCAAGAAGCCATGCGAAGAATCATAGCTACCCGGTCAAGCATACCCTCGGGAGTGCAAGAGGGTACACCAACATTTCGCCAAGCTCAAGGCCATCCCCGAGGGTGAAGAGGAAAGAGGCTCCCGAGGGTGGCGCCAAGGGAACAACGAGGAGTTCGAAGGTGAACAAGCTGCTTCATGATCTTCGGCGGCAGCACGGCAACATGTCGTCGCGGCAGCCCAAGAAGGAGCGTCGGGAGGTCTACGCCCACGGAACCAACGATCCCGAAGGCTGCGCCAAGTGGTCGGATCAGGCCATCACCTTCGATCGGTCGGATCACCCCTAGCATATCCCGAACCCGGGGGCTTATCCACTGGTGGTGGATCCCATCATCGCCAACACTCGGCTCACCAAAATCCTCATGGACGGAGGGAGCAGCCTCAACCTCATCTACGAAGAGACCCTTGACCTCCTCGGGGTGGACAAGTCCAAGATCCGTCCGGGAGGGCCGGCATTCAATGGCGTCGTCCCCGGCAAGCAGCTTAAGCCCCTCGGGCAGATCGACTTGCCGGTTTGCTTCGGTGACCCCTCGAACTTCAGGCAAGAGACTCTCACATTCGAGATCCTTGGGGTCAGCGGTACCACCACGCACTCCTCGGGCGGCCCTGCTACGCCAAGTTCATGGCTGTCTGGGAACTACCGTACCTCAAGCTCAAGATGCCGGGGCCGAAGGGTGTCATCACGATGGCCCCTCGCACCATCATGCATACGAGTGCGGCGTGGAGGCGTGGAGTATGCCGAGGCACTCGCCATTGCCGAGGCACTCATCGCCGTCGCGAAGAGAAGCTTTGACGAAATCAACACGATCGAGCATGAGGCCGCGCCGCTACCGGGAGCCGAGCCCTCCTCGGGCACCAAGAAGATCCCACTCGATCCCAAGAACCCGACGGAGAAGCTGGCGACCATCGGCTCGGACCTGGATCCGAAATAGGAAGCGTGCTCGTCGACTTTCTCCGCGCGAATGCCAAGGCGTTTGCGTGGGGACCCTCGGACATGCCGGGCATACCGGGGATGTCGTAGAAGCACTCCCTAGACATCCGGCCGGGCTCAAAGCCGGTCATGCGGCGCTTGCGCCGTTTGATGACGCCAAGCGGAAGATCATCGGCGAGGAGATCCACAAGCTGTTTGGAGGCGGATTCATAAAAGAAGTATTCCACCCGAGTGGTTAGCTAATCTGTATTAGTAGAGAAAAAGAATGGAAATGGCGGATGTGTGTGGACTACACTAGTCTCAACAAAGCATGTCGAAAGTTCCCTTTCCTTTGCCTCGAATCGACCAAATTGTCGACTCCACTGCGGGATGTGAAACGTTGTCCTTTCTTGACGCGTATTCGGTTATCACGGATCAAAATGAAAGAGTCCGACCAGCTCGCGACCTCGTTCATAACACCCGCCGGGATGTATTGCTACCTCACCATGCCCTTGGTGAGGAGGCGCTGGGGCAACATACGGCGGTGCATGCAAATCATCTTCGGGGAACTCATTGGAAGGATCGTGGAAGCCTACGTCGACGACATAGTGGTCAAATTCAAGAAAACGTCGGACCTCGTAGGTGACCTCGGGGAAACCCGAGTGCCTGAACAAGAAGGGAGTCAAACTCAACCCCGAAAAATGCGTATTTGGGGTCCCCCGAGGGATCTTTGTTGGGTTTTATCGTCTCTCAACGAGGCATCGAAGCAAACCCGACCAAGGTTGACGCAATCACCAAGATGGGTCCGATCCAAGACCTCATGGGAGTCTGAGAAGGTCATGGGCTGCCGCTGGCTTCATTAGCGAGGTTCATCTCACGCCTCGGGGAGAAGGGCCTGCCCCCCTCGGCTCCTTCGCAAGTCCGGCGCTTTGCACGGACCCCGAGGCCCGAGGAGGCCCTCGGCAACCTCAAGAAGCTCTGACAAACCCACCGGTCTGGTACCGCCAAATCCGGGAGAAACCACGCTCTTATCGTCCTTTGCCACTACCCGGGTGGTCGGCGTGGTGGTCGTAGTGGAGCGTCGGGAAGAAGGGCACACGCGTTGCCGATTACAACGCCATTTACTTCATCGGTGAAGTGCTTTCCGACACCAAGACGAGGTATTCGGCAGATGCAGAAGCTATTATGCGCCATCATCGCTAACACGAAGGAAACTTCGCCACTACTTCCTCGCGCACCCGATTGCGTGGTATCCTCGTTCCCCCTCGGGGAGATCCTCCCAAAACCGAGAGGCCACGGGAAGAGTGGCGAAGTGGGCGGTGGAGCTCATGGGCGAAACTATATCATTCTGCCCGCAAGGCGATCAAATCAGGTCCTAGCCGACTTTGTGGCGAATGGACCGATACCACGGCTACCCCGCACCCCATCCGGGCCGAGTCCGGACCATGTATTTCGATGGATCCATGATGAAGGCAGGCGCGGGGGCTGGTTTGCTCTTCATCTCACCCCTCGGGGTTCACACGAGGTACGCCATCCGGCTGCATTTCCCTGCCTCCAATAACGTCGCAGAATACGAGGCGCTAGTCAACGGTCTCCGGATCGCGGCGGACCTCGGGATCCGACGGTTGGAAACCAGAGGGGATTCACAACTGGTCATTGATCAAGTCATGAAGGCCTCGGCGTGCCACGACCCCAAGATGGGGGCCTATTGTCGGGAAGTGCGCAAATTGGAGGAAAAGTTCCATGGGCTTGAGCACAAGCATACGCCGAGACGCTACAACGAGGCCGCGGATGAGGCGGCCAAGGTCGCGGCAGCCCGAGGAGGCTTGTTCCCAGAACGTACTTACCCGAGATCTCAGCGAACCCTCGGTCAAGCACGCACCCCTTGGAAATACCCTCGGGGGCTCAAGAAGGCGCCCTAGGGCAGGCCACGCCCGGCAATGGCGGTTGACCAGGTCCCCGGGCGGAGGGAAGCCGTGGTGGAATACCTCACCGAGGAGAGCTGCCCAAGACAAGACCGAAGCTTCGCCCGGTTGGCCCAAAGGGCCAAATCCTTTGCGCTAATTGGAGAAAAAAGGGAACTCTACAAGAGAGGAGCCTCGGGGAGTATACATGCGATGCATACCCCCTACTGAAGGCAAAAGAATTGCTCGTAGACACAATCGGGGAATCACGATCCGCGCCGCCCCAAGGACTCTAGTCGGTAAAGTCTTGAGGCAAGGCTTCTGCGGCCCTCGGCGTGCGAGACGGGAGAACCAAGTCGTGCGTACCTGCAAGGAATGCCAATTCTACGCGCGCAGACGCATCTCCGGCTCAAGCACCGCAAACCATACCACTTACATGGCCATTTGCGGTGTGGGGACTCGACATGATTGGACCCCCGAAAAGGGCTTCCGGAGGACACACTCACGTCCTAGTCGCCATCGACAAGTTCTCCAAATGGATTGAAGCCCGACCCGTGGTGAACCCTCACGCAGGGGAAAGCGGTGAAATTCTTCACGGATATCATCTCCCGTTTGAGTCGAACTCCATCATCACGGACAAAGCGGAACCAACTTCGTGGGGAAGAAATTCCTTGACTTTTTGTGACGACTATGGCATCCGGTCGATACCTCGGCCGTAGCTCACCCAAAGACCAACGGTCAAGTGGAGCGTGCCAGCGGCATGATCCTACAAGGGCTCAAGCCTAGAATCTTCAACCGGCTAAACGATGGGAAAAGGTGGTACCAGGAGCTGCCATCGGTTCTATGGAGCCTTCGAAGCGACCAAAAGCGAGCCACGGGATTCAGCTCATTCTTCCTAGTCTATGGGGCTGAAGCGATCCCCGCCCCACGGACATCGTAGTATGGGTCCCAGGGCTGCGAGCCTACACCGAGCAAGGCAACCCGGCGGGCGAGGCAAGACTCCATAGACCAAGTTGACGAAGCCGAGGCGTTGCGCTCCCGCACTCGGCAAGATATCGCAGGGTCTGCGCAAATATCACGCCAAGCGGCTGAAACCTCGGGAGCTCAAGTCAACGACCTCGTATTTTCGGAAGACAGACAACAAGGGCGCCACAAACTCACGCCACCTTGGGAAGGGCCTTATTTCATCGCGAAATATTAAGGCGGGACCTACAAATTGAAGAACGAGAAGGGCGAAGTCTACTCCAACGCCTGGAACATAGAACAGCTACATCGCTTCTATCTACCCTTAAATTCCGCACTAGAAGTCGAACATCGGTTTTTTTTTTCACTCAATAAAAGATCTACATCTTTTATGAAAAAAGTACTTCTCGTGCAAACCTTAAAGGAGTCTTAGCCTCGTCGATGACGAGACTAAAACTCCCTCGGGGGGCTACATGGGGACCCCCTCGGGGGACCCTCTCCCCTTCCTTTTTCAAAACTTTTTTTTTTTTCGGGGGAAAAAGGTTTTCTCGCGCATACTTCGTGTGTCGTTTAAGTTGCGAAGGTCGCGCGACGCACAAATCCAAAGCAAGATAACCGAGGCAAGCGGGTCGCCCCTAGTGGCACCCGTATGGACTGCCCAGATGGCGTCCACGGTTACTATCTCGCGAGCGGAGAAAGCAAGCGACCCGGCCACACAATAAACGAACAAATTCGAAACGCAACATAAACATAAACGCACCCGCCGCCAAGGCCCACAGACCTCGGGCGGCGCCATTGTTTATATACATCCATCTCACAAGCTCCAACTTTTTCATGCGAGGAGGGGTCAGGGGCGGGGGGTGGGCTTCATCCACTTGCGCCTCACGGTGGCCAACGAGGAAGCTTCGGCGCGAGCAACACCCTCGACAACTGCTTCCCCGAGGGGGGCGTCGGACCCACCGGCGCATCCTCGGATTTGGCGTCCACCATCTCGTGTCCGCCTCATTGGTTGACTCTATGGGGAGTACGGGGACACACTTCATCCTCAAGCGGAGGGCACCGGGTCGCAGCGCCGTCCACGAAGTTGTACTGCGCCTTTGAGTCTTGGCGACATCGCCAGCATCCCTTCCGGCGGGATCAACTTCCTCCTCGTCGTCGGGCAGGGAAGAAGCCTCTCGCGACACCGTCCCGGACCTTGGACTCCGCCCGGGAAGTGAGACGGAAGGCGGCCATACATGTCCGCACGCCGGCCGGAAGCGCCCGGGCTCGGACTGAGGTAGCCACCCACGGGCGCTCGGGCGGCTGCGTCCGAGGGGCCGACCTCCAGGTTGTCCGCCCGAGCGGCGGACGAAGTCCGACAAAGCCTCTTCCAACTCCTACGACACGCTCCTGCTCCGGCCCTTTCGCCCGGGGCGTGGCAGCGGTGCCACGGCCTCGGTCGGGAGCCTTCTCGCCTGCGGCGCGCGCAGGCAAAATGGCGTCGACAAAACAAAGCAATCAAAGGGAGGAAAAAGCACCAAGGATAAGGACACACCAGGCACTTCACCGCCGATGAAAGATGGCGTTGTACCCTCGGCGTCGACTTCCGGTCGCTCTTTCTCCTTCCCCGAGGGTCTCCCTCCCGGACACCAACTTCGCCCGATCACAGTGTTCAAGCGTCGCACATCTCCGCTTTGTTCAGCCGCCTCCTCCGGGACCGGTCCCGCTCGTCATGGGCCTCCGCCCGAACTTTGAAGGGGCTGGGTCGAGCCTCCTCAAAGTCGTGGCTCATCCCGAGCCATGTCATTTTACCATCTTGCCGGACTCGGACTGGCCTTGATCATTTCGGCCTCGTGGTCGCCATTTTGGGACTCCCTCTCCTCGGCGAGGGCGCAAGCGGGAGGTCTCGCGCTGCGGGCCTCGATCAACTTCACCCGAGTTTGACCAAGGGCATTCCAGGTTCGGGGGCGTTCAGGCGAAGGAGCTCCGGACTTCTCGGGCGGCGGCGGAGTCTGCGGCGACAATACTACTCATCAAGACACAAGCCCGAAGACATGCGGCGGGGATGACCATCAAGACACCTACGCGTCGACCTGCAAGTCGGTCGGTTATGGCGTCCCCAATCCTCGCCAAGCCCTCGGCCCATCGACAGAATCGCTTGTCGTGGGTTCTCCACTCCGGGACCTCGGGGGTCGTCGACCACCGCGGCGGGCCCCGGGCGGGTGTGCCACCCGGGGTCAAGGTGGACCGCCCGGCTGGCCGGCTCGGAGGGATACATCTCCCCACCGGCAGCTCCGCGGCTCGGGAACCCGGACCAATAGAAGTCTAGGGGCCCTCGGGCCGACCACGGGCACCGTCCCCGTCATGGCCGGCGGCGCCGCCAAGGGTTGCCTCGAACCCGGACACGTGGAGTAGCGGGAAGTCGGGGTTATACGCCTCGTGAACCCCGGACGGCGGTCGGCGCAGCGGACCCTGCGCGTCTCCGCCGCCATGAAGAGCTCCTCTTGCGAGAACTCCCGGACAAAGGGCCCGACTCCTCGGGATGGGCGGCGGCCACGACCCCCTTCGAATGGCGTCATCCGCTCCGGCACCGGGCCGACGTCATGGGCCGCAGTAAATGAGCTCTCCGTGTCAACCACCATCGGTGAGTGGCCAACCCACCATCGCCACCGAGGGGCTGCACCACCTCGGGGTGGCCCCGGCAACACCGGCCCCGTCCCACCTGGGGCTGCCGGGCCGGCGCCCGGGGGAGGATTCGACGAAGGCAATGATGATATCCGGGCCGGGCGACCCCGGCTGCGGGCCCGGCCGAGGCCGCCACGCTAGCCTTCAAGGCCTTCTTGGGATGCGAGTCGTGAGAAGTGGCCCCTCGTTTCTCAAGTCAAGAACGTGTCGGACAAAGCAATCATATGCCGTAAGAAGATCAAGATCGCGAAAGGCGAAAAGAAGCTCACAAGCTCGGGGATCGCCGCCTAGGCGTGGTCGAGGCTTGGGAAGGTCGCACCTGGCGCCGCACTTGACGCCGAAAGCCGTCCGCCCCCACGACACTGCGGCGCATTCGGCCGGATCGAACGGGAGTCGCCCCACACCGAATCAGGCATTTCGCGACGCCGAGGTATCGTGGCGGAGGCGCCGGCTCTTCCCTCCAGCACTCACCTGGCGATCGAGAGTGCACATGGCCAACACCAATGGTCCCGAGGACTCCTGGCCAAGAAAGAACGGGCGCACGGCGGGTGTCGGCAGTTCCCGGCGTCCCAGGCTCGGGCTCGGGCTCGTAATGGAGCCCCGGCGGGTCGGGAGCCCCATGGCTCCGGTCTAGCCGAGCTGCCATATCGTCAATCGACGAGTTCACATAGAACTCATCCTCAGGGTTGTCGTCCTCCTCGGTGGTCGAGGTATCGAGGCGACTTCGCCCGTTTCGTTGCTCGGCCCGGCGCTTCTCGCGAGCCACATTCCTCTTCTTCTTCTCCTCCTTCTTCAGGCGAGGGGCCCTCTGCGGCTCGTTCAGCGGCGGTTCATGCCCCGGCGGTCGGCGTCAAAACAGTGCGGGAGGAGGGGAATCCGCGGTAGTTGATACGACCTCGCGAGGGAGGAAAAAGTGAGAACCGCCATGGTAACAATGCACGAAGCAATGCAAGGACACCGAAGCCAAAGCACTCTACTAAGGAAATATACCCCTGGCCGTGGCGCATGGGAATCTCGGGGAATGTGTGACGGGGTGTTGGACCCGCCGCGTCCCTCACCCGCTTGGCCGGGCCATCGGTGGAAGCGAAGGCGACATCCGGCACGCACCAAGACCCACACGACCTCGGGGTCATCTTGCACATGAGCAAGGGGCGAGCCATCGCGGCAACACCGGACGCCGATGGAAGCGGCGACCCGCGGCGGCGGCATTCACGTCACGCCCTTCCGGAGCCGCGGGACCCTTTTGCCGCCTTAGGCCCTCCAACCGATGATGATCCTCCAGGGGACCCCGGTTCCCACTTCGAAGGCGATGCTTGAGGACACGCCCGGTGTACACGCGGAAGCGCGTTCTCGTCGTTGCGGAGGTAGAACCACCGATCTTGCCACCCCCTTGTTGGAGGAGGTGAGCTTGAGACGATGTACCCATCGGCCTCGGTTCGGCCGCTTTCGAGCGGACTTGGAGCACACAGCCTCCAACGCGGCGGCGCCTCCGTGGTTGGCCCTGCGGCCCGAGGCGGTGGTAAGGTCCGCCTTGAAGAACCACAACCGAGGTCCCAATGCGGCTCGATACCCGGGAATCCCTCACAAAGGGGTGACTAAGATGGCGGCTTGGGAGATCGAGTTCGGGGCAGATGATGAAGCTCGATTTCATAGTAGTTGAGGATCGCCGAATGAACCGGCCGCCAAGATACCGGCCGCGCCCGGTGAAGATCCATCAAAGTCACCACGTAGCCATCGGAGGGCTAGGCTCCTCCTCGGCCCAATCCGAGCAATCCACTCCGCCCGCTTCATCGGTGCGGGGGGAAGAAGCCCTTCATCGACGAGAGACGCCGGAGCTTCTCCTCCGTCGCCATCGATCTCGACCCGCGCCTTTCAGCATCGAGCACCCCTCGCGCCGTCACCACTACCGACCGCTAGCCATGGATGAAAGGGAGGCGAAGGGAAAACCGCTAGCAACCCCGATCACATGGCGCAAGGCAAGTAAATCTCTCCCTTAATCTCTCCTCCTACTTTTTCCACTATCCCCGATTCGGCAAATGAGAAGGCAAGAAGGCAAAGGCAAAGAGCAAAGGAGCAACTATCGCCGCCCGCGGCGATCCCCATATTTATAGGGAAGGGAAGGCAAACCGCCGGCCGGGCAACCAAACCGACTCTTGGAATGGGCGGCCCATGATGGAGCGCAGAACCGCTCATCCAACGGCAAGTCAGCGGTGGAACCGTCGGGCGCATTAATGCACCTTGACGGAGCCCTCGATCTCCGCCCCGACAAGAAGACGTAAGGCGGCGTCCCACGGGATCAGCAACACCGCGCCACCTCGGGCGTGGCGACTAGGCGCCCGCCTTCCGTCGGGGTAAAACCGGTCCGGCCACCCATATCCAAGAGCGCCCGACCCCGAGGGGCAAAAAGTCGGTCCCGTTGACGGTTCCCGCCCCGGCTGAAACCAAACGAGCCGGCCGACACACCCACGTTCGCAGGTTGCCGTGCACAGGCCCACATGGGTTTTTGCGCCTCGGGATAACCCGAGCCGGGGGACGGGAGGGAAATGCACAACTTTGCTATACCCGGGCCCCCGGGGCTCTGGATTTCTGAACGTGTTTAAGGCCCGCGGTGCCGCTATAGAGATGTCCCATCCGTGGGAGGCCCACAGGCCCTCGGGGGTTGGTCCGCCAAACCCCAGGGATCCGCTAAGCGGTCCGCAGGTTCTCATGGGGTGAATCTCGATCACATAGCCGACCCTTGCCCGGCAAGGGCACGAGCACCCCGCTTAAACAGGGCCGTTATAACGCTCACCGGGCACGACACATTCGAAAACTAGGGCATTGTGACGTGTCTCCTCCCTCCTCCCCTTTCGGGGAGGGCGACGCAGGGAGCGTATGATCAAAGTCGGAGGCTGGGGAGGCCTACAAGACATAAGCTACATAAGGCTCGGCCCGCCCACGCAAAAATGAGAACACTCCGCACAAATAAGCGCAATTTAAGAGTCTGTTTCGGTCTTGCCCGCGAGGCGAATATAAAAAGATCTCGAAGGAATCCGCCATTCCATTCGAGGGCCTCGGAACTACACCCAACGGAGTGCGCCGCCGCACCCATTGTAGACAAACCACCACGAGAAACAACAAGGCGACGGGAGGCGGCGGAACCCCGGGCGAGTCCTCACTCGCCGGGGCTCGAAGGCTACCGGGGACCTAAATATTGGGCCCCGGACATTCTCCGAACTATGAGAATGTGCGGCCGCCAAGGCCCAAGAAAACCAGCCCGCTATCATCCCGCACGGAGGGGCGGCCCGACGGACGATGGACCCGAGCCATTGGCCACGGACGCTCACATGACGGCGGAATGTCGGCCCCGGGCGGCCCACAAAGCGGCCCAAATGGAGTCACCACGGCGTAAAGAGCTCATCACGCTCACGAAGGACAAGGTCAAGGACCTCCGCCAAACAACAAACCATGGCGTTCCACGTCCGCGACTGAGCCAACCCATGGCTCGGACTCGACCACACATCTCCGTTTTGTCCGAGGTCGGCCTAGCTCCCCGGCCAGGAGAAATCTCCGCCCGCGCCCGAGGGGCCTAGCTCACCACCCGGCGCGCCAAAACTCCGCCGCCCGGGGAGACCGGCCTCCATCCTCGAGGCGAGTAAGCCCAACTAGCCCATCCAGGGGCGCGCACCCTCGGGGCGTGGGAGGTTCCGTCTAGAGGAAGGGAAACCGCCGCATTCAATGCGGTCGCCACGGCCGGCGAGCACGGTGCCATCGATTACGCCCGGCCAAATCGAATCGAATCGTCTTCCCAATCCGGCGTGGGGACGCAGGGCTGAACCCCGTGACGTATTACGCCACCCGGCACGGGAAAACATGGTGACACTTTGTTCATTTCCCAAAGCATTGTCAAAAACGCCACGTTGGGCGGACCCTCGGGCACATGACACGCGCGCCCGGCAACCTCAGGGGAGAAGGGCCTCGCCATGCGGTTGTGAGGACGCCTCACACGGGACCCTCGGGGCCGCTGTGGACGGCACGTCCACCATCGGATCGGACGCAGCGTGTCCTCGTCAAGCGACATCCAAGCCCGGCCGACCCCTCGGCGGCGCGCATGCAAGATGCGGCCTCGGGGAATTAGCCACCTAGGCGACCACGTGTGTAAACATTATCTCTCTCCTTCTCCTATAAAAGGGGGAATAATGCCTCATTAAGGAGGATTCGATCCGAACACGCTCAACTCCAGTTCACACACGGAAAAGCGCACACTACCACCACCATAACCACGATCGTGGGGCTTGAGACCAGCGTCTCTCCCCGCGGCCGCCCTGTAACCCCTCACTGCGAGGCTCACCTTTGAGGCGTGAGGTAACACGAAGCAGACACACCCCCGCTGGACGTAGGGCCCCGTTGGCACGAACCGGGATAAACCGCCGCGTCTCGTGTCCATCTTGCGCTACGCCATCGAGGGAGGGGGCACACGGCTTATAAATTCTTTATTGCGGCACCCGAGGCACCCACCGTTCCTCGAGAAGCGCCGACACATTACAAAAATAGAGATGGGATCTAATCCACATCAAGATTAAGTCCCTCAAATGCATCCGCCCGGCTCCACATCGACCACCAAGTCTTCGCAATCGGCCTCGGCATTCTCCCGGTCCTTGATGCGGGGAAAAGAGCTTCCACACTTTCGGGGGTTCAGCCTCCGGCGCCGCTCCTCGATGATCCCGCCGGTTAAGCTAAAAAGTGGACTCGATGAAATTGTAGAAACAGGAACTGTAAAAATGTCTTTAGCAAGTATTGAAAGAACAGGATAAGTAAGTTTGTGCTCATGCCACCAACTCATGATGTCAAACTTATCATCATCCAACCGGGCCGACAACATCACGGTCAAGTAAGATGCAAGTTCACCGCATGAACGTAACTTCTTTGCCTGTAGTAAAGAAGTGGCGAAAACACCCACGGAATGATCAAGGCGGAAGGGAGGGAAGGGTAGGCATCTCCAGCGCCATCATATCATCATCATCATAGATTTCAGCCCAAGCAAGGTCCTCTTCTTACCGGCCCGGGGATGTAGGAACAACCCTTTTTAACCTTGTGGAGCCATACATTGCTTCATACCTATTATACATTTTAAAGCGTAAGAGCTCGGTGTCCGAAGCTTATTAGTGTAGTCGGTGAAAAAAAAAGAGTATGCAATTTTCTAAGCACGGCTTGGAATCCCTTCATTTTAGCTCTAGGATCCAATATGAATGCAATAGAATAAAGGTCGTATGTTCTTCCAAAGTACTTATTGTATTTGTCAATCATAGAATTTGGATAACAGTGCGAGGTGCTCATCATGTTGGTACCTATGCAGGTGTATAGCAATCTTAACAAGATGATGCATTGCTAATGGAGAAGTAGGATAGTAAACACCGGACAAAACAACAAGTGGAGTTATAGAACGGCTCAAGAAACAACAAGATCTTTTTCGCCATAGCCCAATGATTCTCGGTCAAAAGGAAACCAAAGACTGAGCTCTAGGATAATTGGCCTCAATAAATGTATTGAAACTACTCTTGTGAGGCGACAAGTGTTTAATCATCGATAGGTAGAGTTCCACCTAATATCCATGTCTAATCCAAACTTCCTAGGTGTAACACCACTAGCAATGCAATAACTCTTATAGGCAGCAATTCTTTGATTAGAAGAGTTCAAAAAAGAGATTGCTGTTCTTATATCCTCTAGGAGAGGATTAACAGCAGCCAATGCTTCTTTCACAATCAAATTCATAATATGAAGAAAACAACGTTGATGCAAAAACAGCTCAGAACCCAAATACTCTTTGAGTATAGGTTTGAGTTTATCCATGGCATTTTTGTTTGCAGAAGCATTGTCCAATGTAACAGAAAAAACCTTGTTAAGTACACCAAAGTCATTCAAAACAGATTCAATACGCTCAGCAATGTTCTCAGCATTATGGGACACATCAATCAACCTTAAACCAAGTACCCTTTTCTCTAATTGCCAATCAGCATTAATGAAATGAGCCACAACAGATAGGTAATCTTCTTTAGCCTTTCCAGACCAAATATCAGAGGTAATAGCAATGGAAGAAACAGATTTATCCTTCAAACAGTCCATCAATGCAACACGTTTCTCATTGTAATATTTAAACATGTCTCTACTGGTGGTTTGCTTAGAGACAGGTGAAAAACTAGGGTTATGAGCTCTTTTGATGTAATCTTTAAAAGCCTCAGTTTCACCAATCATAAGGGGTAGATCCAATCTAGCAAGCATTCTAACCAGTTCAACACGAGCTACTTCAGAACTATACTCCCAACGACGAACAGTACCATCAGAATTAAAAGCAATATGAGACCGGAGTCATGCCACGGGTTTTCTCTAATTTTTTTAGCACACCTAGCAATATGTCGAGTAAGGTGGCGGTGTCGTTAGCGCAGAGTAAGCAGAGTAGCACTTACGGCAATGGAGGCAAGTGGCAGCATACCTGATATCCCTACGCCCAGGGATAGGATTCTTTTTGTAGTGCTTCTCAAAATCGTCCCAAACAGCAGAAGTAGAAGGACGATTGGAACCGACAATAGGCTCGGCCTCGGCATCAGCCTCATCGGCTGGCGAGTCAGAGTCGCCTACCTGAAGAGGATCAGAAGCACCGCCTCCGCCTTCGCCGAAGAGCTCAGCATCCTCCTCATCATCCCCGGCCATCCCGCACATGCGCATCTCATCGTTCTGGGTGTGGTCCAACTCACCAACTTCGTGAATGCCGAATGCCGCGGGCATCTCAACCTCCGCCGTCCTCCCCGGTACCTCGACGGCTGCACAAACAACAGAAGCAAGAACAGAGGAAGGTTAGCAAGCAAGAACAGAGGAAGAACAGATCAAGAACAGGGAAAGGATTAGGGTTAGATTAGGGTTAGGACTTACCACTACGGCGGAGCCCGGAGGCGATGCGGCGGATGAGGTAGCCCTGCGGGTGGCCGGCCCCCGGCGTTCCAGCCATGGGTCGGAGACCGGAGCGGAGAGGTGGCCTCGGCCGTCGTTGATTGGAGTACGGGACCGTTCCCAGATTCAGCCGGGGATGCGGAGCACTTCCCTCAATCGACGCTCGGGGATGATGAAGAGGGAAAGAGGGTCGGGCCGTATCCCGAGCCGGCGGGGCGGAGGCCGCCGGAGAAGAGGAAAGGGAGAAGAGGAGAGGGAGGGCGGAAATCACCGATTTGATCACTGACGTTCTCACCGCGGCACCATGGTCACGGCGGCGATGGCTAGGCACCAGAGAAGAAGAGATGCGAGGAGCAGACGAGCTAGGGTTACGAACGAGGGGAGGAAGAAGGACGACGACGGCGGGAGCGGATGGGGATGGGGAATAGAGTTAGGGTTGGGATGGCAGGGGGGCGCCTCGGGTGGTATATATATGCCACTCCCCCCGCTCCCATCCAACGGCTACAAACCCCCCCGCTCCCATCCAACGGCCGTCTCGCCCCCGTGCCGCCCGTTGAGACGGCCGGGCCGTGCCTACCGACGGGCTGAAAACTCGGCCGCACGGGCGTAGAGCGGGCGGGCAGGCACCGGCCCGTATTTTGGTGGGCCGTGTCGTTTTAGGGCGGGCTTTTAGGACCGGGCCGTGCCCGCCCAGCCGGGCTTGGCCCATTTGGAAATCTTTAGTTATTGAGGTGCCCGACAATGACTCTCATGCGTGAAACCGCCCCTAAGGCCGGTCTCAATACAGGTTTCATAGGGGTGTTATACACATTAAATAGGCGCCACATCAGTAAAGTTTCTGACTTGGCAATGTCATTAAATAAGAAAGTTTAATGAGATGAGAGAGAAGTTTCATCCCATGAAACTCATCTAGCTCGATTACCTAGTTTGCAGTCTTGTTAAGCGTGTCATGAAACTATGCATTGAGACCGACCTAAGCCTCGAGGAGAAACTAAGGGCCATAATCTTTTGTCCGGGCAAATTGTCGTGTCGAGGCAGGCAAAGACGACACTAGGGGGCCTGTTTGGTTAGAGGGAAAATTAGTCCTAGCCCCATCCAAGAATATATTAGACGAGGGACTAAATGAGACTAAAAATTAGTCCTTAGTTAGTCCTTGTTTAGTAATCCTCTTGTTTAGTAATTAGAAACTAAATGAGACTAAACTTTAGTCCCAACCATACAACATATATGACTTGTCAAAAGATGAAGTCTGTTCCGGTTGTTCTACAGCGCAAAGAATAGCGTGTGAAAGTTATCAGTGGTCCTATAAACCTCCTTTAATTATTTTTCTCCATATTATAAAAGTGGTCCTACTTCTTAGTTCTATGTTATTTTTTTAAAAAAATCTGTTCCGACTTTAATTATGTGCAGTGCTAATTCATTCATGCATGGTGTCGGCAGATTTTGGTTATTGCCACTTGCCTTCTCTAGTAGGAGTATTATACAAGTCTTGACCGGCTAACTTATAAGCAATGTACGAATTTGTACATATACACCTATATCTATATATAGTATTCACTGAATTTATCCTTTTTCCCAACTAAATCGATCAGATTCAGTACGAAGAGCTATTTTTCAATGTTCTGAGCAATCTCTCCCACTACTACCGAATCTCTACCACGCAGAAAATGTTCCTGATACATACCATTTTAGCCTTTTCTTTTGCGAAGAAACAGACACATACTATATATATCTACTTACATAAGATAACACACTAATCAAATTTCACACTGTCATCGCCGAGAGTCTGTGTGGTTCCAGAAGCCGTACTCCATTCCAGGATATTTATTACACGTTGCTATATGATAGTAACCCACGAATAAACTACTGCGACCTAGCCACCCATTCATCGAACCGGCCCCCTCTGCACTGGACCATTGGATGCTCGATCGCCCCAACAAACTATAGGTGACCTCAGGGGGATGGGCCACACCGCCTGACGTCGCCAATTGGAAAATTTGGTGCTCATGATGTTTAGTACCATTCTTCTATTTTTAATTATCTTGATGTGTCGTGCTAACCGAAGTCATTGCTATGAGTACATCAAGTTGAGATGCAGAGTTATCTCTCTCTTTTTTCCCCCAAAAAGTCTGCTTGGCCTAACAATACTTTTTTTCTTCTCTATTTACTTGATCAATATATTAATTACCAATTCAACATGATTGATTAAACCATAAGCATGGCTAGACACATTTTATTTGGCTACAAGTCATAATGGATTTATTATTTTGTTTTAGAAAAAAATACGTGGATGCAAGGAAATCATGTGGAGTGTTTTTCTTAGGTAACTTACAGGCAACTATGATTATAACAATATTCGCATGGCAAAGAACAAGACAATAAAGTAGATTATGAGGATTGTGTTCTTCAAGAAAAAAAGTATACCAAACTTTAAAAAGTTGCCGTGCCATAATTGTATTATGCGCACCACCGCATTGTCATTTTATAATTCTCACTGAGATTAAATAATTGTTATTGTTACAATCCATCTAGTGCAGGCAAAAACTACCTTTTTTACCTAATGTATTGTATCGGTATGAATTGGTCCCCTCTTTGTCTATTAGTAAAACAAACAACACTCAAGACAACAACACAAATCTTGCAAACAAGCAACACAATCTGTTATCTTGCAAAAGGTATATGGTCTCTCTATATTTTTGCCCTTAGAATAAATTGTTTTCTAATTAATAGAGTACTCCCTCTATTTAAATTTACAAGACGTTTCAACTTTCTAGATTTATTGCTTTCACTATGCATCTCGACATAGTGTATATATAGATGCATAATAAAATAATACATGTATTTAAAAAATAGAATATCTTATAATTTGGAAGGAAGGAGGCATTATTTAAATCATAAGATGCCTTGACATCTTTAATGTTTTCCACAACCCATCTTATAATTTTACTTTTTTTTTTTGTTTTAGGTGGTATAAGAAAAATATGCCAAAGTTTGAAAAGTCATCATTGTTCCTAATGCATTATGTACATAAGGTTCGCCATTATCAATTTACTACTCTTTCCAAGAATAAGTGACTGTAACTATAATTCGTGGTTAGAACACGCGAGGTTGGTCATAATAGTAGTGTCTGTATGATTAGTTCCACAGGTTTGTCAATTAATACTTGATGGATATAGAATCTACGAATTGTTTTCCCCTAGAACCAACCACCCTTAAAAAATAGTTTACATCTTCTTTTGTTCCTGACATAACCCTGGAAGCCGTGATAATAATACAACAAAGCCACCGGGGAACAAAACCACCGGCATCTTCTTCTTGCTACTCTGCTAGTTTTTCTCCCTGCCCCCACCTGCCATAGCAAAAAGTGTCACACCAGATGTAGACATACAAATTTGCAATAGAATAGAGCGCAGTGGGGGCTCCTTAGAACAAGATTGGAGGATAAAAGAACATCGCAAAGCGGAGTGATGCCGCCGAGGGGGCCAGACCAGAGGAAGAGACGAGAGAGAGTGGGGGTGGCAAGGCGATAAAAGAACAGAGATGCCGCCGAGGGGCGACCAGAGGAAGAGACGAGCAAGCCTTTGCTTGGCGGACGCAACGAGGGAGGCGCGTAGGAGCCATGCTTCTCCCCCCTTCGTCTTCCTCTCCCGCTTCCAAAGGTTTCCATCTCTCTCCCCGCCAGACGACTAGTGTCCCTGTTGCTGCGTGCGTGGGTCCGCCATGTACGCATCCCTGGATTGCTCTGGTATACTGCAGCCATGCTTTCTTGGAGCGTGTTTCTTTCCCCGCATGCGTTCTTGGTCTCCGAAATAGCGGATGAGATGTTTCTGTATTTGTTAAAGGTCGTGGAATCTTTTAAGATCTTGGCTGTGTTCTTTGCAGTTATAAGCATCTTCTTTGGATGTGGGGTTATGTATGTGTGCTATCGATCGGATTTTTCTACATGTCCCTTGGGCACACAGGTTGACTAGTCTTCGTGGATTTAGGGCGCTGCTATTGGATGCCTTTATTTAGAACTGCGCTGGACGGAGGATCTCTAATATGATGGTGCTTAAACTCGATGGCAGAAATGGCGTTTCCTTGCCTTCCTTGCCATGGACTGGTAGATTGGAGACTTGGAGTTGCCATTCACTATTAGTCTTGGTACTCCTGCATCATCTGTGTGCATGTTCTTGGGATCTGGGATCATATCATCGTAGCAATCATATTCTTGGGTATATGCTTATATAGTGCCATTTGTTTCTTTCGGTACAGCATGTTCTGTGGATTATATTGATGTCATTCGTCAGTAATCTCTCCTGGCTTTCATCTTTAATTATCTTCCGTTTGCTCTTTTCCACTTACAGTACGTTGTTTCCTTTCCATATGTGTGTACATTTAGAAGGCTTCCTTGTGTACATGTTCTTACTTCTTAGGATAGTGAAGTTACGAACTATATATATATATGGTAATCTCTTGAAGTTTCGATTTGCTATTTGTTGCCTAAAAGACACATGAGATCAAGCCTGCCCAGGTGGACCTAGCAAACTTAAATTAGTAATTCAGATATCAGAATGTATTCCTATTATCCAGTTTATGAGTGTGCATTATAGGAAGATCAACCAAGTATATATGCTTTAGAAAATTTTGGTGATGGATCAAAGAGTATTTTTTGTAAAATTCCTCGCAAAAAAAAAGTTTTCTTTTGTTAAATAATGGAGTATCTCAGTCCCATAGACATAAGGAAGCCCAACTTTTGCTCATGTTTCTTGAGCAACAACGCACAATTAACTTGGATCTTGGTGTTTTATAGTATTTTTCAAGGCAACTCTTAATATTAAATAGTATTTTTCAAGATCCAAGTTCATGGCAAGGCAACTCTTAATATTCATATAAAGACATTGTGGGACAAAACTAAATGGGCTGATAACACACTTCACAGAACGATATATACTTTTTTTTTCCCACTAAGAATAACCATTTTCTTCCTCTTGCTTTCTGTAGGGAAAAGCTTTCCAAAATAGGCACATGTTGTGAGTCGACATAGTAACACCACACTAGGTAGAAATAAAATGACAATAACAAGAGACTAGTCTAGACCTTTACTCCGTCAGTATAAGAAACATCTAAGGAAGAAGTACTATATATTCAGAGGATGTTGTTACTTGTCTTCAGTTTAGGATTCTTTCCACATTCAAATTCATTTTAGGTAACTTAACGCAGCAAAACAATGCTTTCATTTCTTTTATCAGGTATCTCCTTCGGAAAAACAGTTAATGATCATATGAGATCAACTTTGAGTTTTGATAACAAGCAACCTCCATTTGCAAGTCAAAACATTGACTACGGTCAAACAATAGTAAGACATATTATGGTGATCTTTAGCTTTACTTTTTTTCCAATACTGATAAATTTAAAGTCACCTTCCTATAGTTTATTTTTAAAAGTTCATTTCTTTACATATTTTTGGATCTGATTTTCTGCCTATACTCAGGCTTGCATTTCATACCCGTACAATCATTCTGGCTCAGGAGGTGTTTGGGCAGCCTATGAGTCAGGAAGCACCTCTGCCACTGTGGTATGCCCTTGTACACTAATTCGTTGTACTAAAATCTTTTTTTTTGAAAGTAATGGCGGGGAGCTCTGCCTCTCGATTAAGATACGTTGTACTAAAATCTCTCAAGGCCTGTCGAACTTCAGTGCTGATGTCTCTTAGTTTTCAGTTCATTAATTATGAAGTATTATGTTATTTATTATCTGAATCGCCCATCAGCCTACCATGATTTAACATAGAATCTTAAACTAGACATCTGATCTGTTTTCCATTTCAAGCAGTCATTTTTTGGACGGATCCTTAATTAGATCCTTGCATTGGCATGCATAAGCTATTAATTCAACATATTCCGTTCTTGTAGCATTTTTTCAGTGCCTTTTTATTTGAGAACATTGTGCCATCATACTGACAGGTATGGTCATAACCATAAAGGAAACTATGTGGCTACAAGTTATAAGATGGCTGCAGCTGCTTGCATTCTCCCATTATTATGAATAATATTGAAGGTTTTTTTTTAGAAAAGGAATAATATTGAAGGCTAGGCTCGTAGAATTCATTTTTTTGTCTACTTGCAACTTTGACACTGATTTTGCAATTTTCCTTATGCAAATACACTGTTTCATAAATTATTCTACTATTTAGAACTGAGAAAAAGGACCAGTATCCATCGGTTCCCTGGCTGGTTATATCAACAAAACATTGGCAGAGGGTGCAGGGTGGGTTGGGATGAGGTGTGTGTAATAACTTGTGTCGGAATTTTTGCTTTCAGTCCATGCACCTTTCCTTAACAATGACTCTACAGGCACCAGCGAGCTGGCAACTCCCAGATAGTTGCTGCTGCTCCTGCTTGCACATGTCTAAATTGACTTGTACTACAAAAATTGTTCTTTAGGTTTCCATTACATGCCAGTGTTCATCCACATATATATCTTGAGGCATCCGTCCATCATACACACACCTTGTTTATCAAATTTTTCATTATAAAAAATACGTACTACTTTTGTGGCTTTTGTCTGATCAGTTATATTTAAAGCAGTTCCGTTCCCAAGTTTCTGGTGGGGGTACATCCGCAAGAATTCCCTTACCTTTGGATTTAGCAGAGAACGAACCCATATACGTGAATCCCAAACAATATCATGGGATACTTCGCAGAAGACAGTTACGTGCCAAGTTAGAGGCTCAGAACAAGCTAGCTAAAGCCCGAAAGGTCCGTGTTATTAGTCCCTTTTTACTTTGATCTTGCTGCCCCATCTCTCAACATGCAACCTTTCATTACTCTGCTTGGTCTAATACTGGATACAATCTTCATGGCAGCCTTACCTTCATGAGTCTAGGCATCTTCATGCAATGAAGAGGGCACGAGGTTCCGGTGGACGATTCCTCAACACTAAGCAGCTCCAGCAGCAAGAGCAATCTCACACTGCCCCCACCAGGTCCACCACAAATGGCACAAGCTCCTCAGGCTCAACTCATCTACGGCTTGGTGGTGGCGCAGCGGTAGATCGATCTATGTTGGCACCCAAAACAATGGCCTCACAAGACAGTAGCAAGAAGGCTGTTTCTTCAGCTGTTGCCTTCACTGTGACTCCAACGCTGCTAAGGGATGACGCCTTCTTGCAGCACCCAAGCCATCATCTCAGTTTTTCTGGCAATTTCGGGCAGGCAAGCATGCAAACCGGGATGCATAATGGAAGTCAGCAATGGGTTCCAGTTATGAGATGACGGTTTGCAAACCATATATATATAGCTGGTGATCCAGAGTCCTCGTGTCCGATGTGGTCTCAGTCTCAGGCAATTCATCCTTGGCTTTAGTTTCTGGCTTGTTATTAGAAGGTACCAAATGTTTTTCACACTATTCGGCCATAGAGCCATAAACCTTGGTTTGATGGTTGACACTCTTACCCATATATTGTTGCAGTGGTGTGTGTGTTAGAATAAATCTTAGCTTTTTGGTTATAGTAGTACATTATGCTGTACAATTTGCCTTTATCCTGTACTGCCAATTATTGTGTAGTGGTCAGTTGTCCAGTTTATGTCTACCTGTTTGTCAACATCTGCTTCACTCTGTGGTGGACTGGTAGAGTGGTCCGTCCTGCTATGATCATCCAAACTTTTAGGACTACAAACCAGAATGCAGTAAATTCAGACCATGGATATGGATCTTCATAATTTGCTTGTATGAACATCACAAATCAAACCTGAAATAATACTAGATTGCTTGCAATTTACCAAAGATGATAACATTTGCACTGAAAATTTTCAACCTTCTATTTTGAACAAAGAAGATCTTCTTTTTACCAAAGATGATAACATCACTGTTATGACTGGTAATCAGTACCAGCGCCGCAAGAAGAGGATTGGCTAGTTGGCCAGCGGGAACGGGAGGGCGGCCACGCGACGTGAAGAACGGAGCTCAGTTATCAGATCCTAGAAGTTAGGATGATTATCTATTTGATGATTTATTCATTTCAAGTGTTAATTTGTATTTCCAAATACTTAGCGTAAGGTTGTTAGGATCAGGGTATAAGTACTCAAACATTTCCATCTATGAGAGTTAGCCAGAGATTGAGTTTATCTCTCTCGCCCCCTGGCATACTGTTCACCATCCAGCTATTGTCGTTCGTAAGTTTTCGGTGTCGAACACGGCGCCGCCACCTCGCCATCGGGGACCTAAACCCCGGCCACCCATCTCCCATTCATACGCACTCCGAAACGTAATGAGCCACAACAATCACAAATCTTTTTTGTCAAAATAGTTTGTTGTCGGATAACAATAGCAGCATTTCGTACCATACATACACCAATTTGTCAAGTTTTTCTAATATTATCTTTAGAACCGAGGGAGCCCCCATTTCCATTATCAAGTAACAGAAATACAAAGTTTAAAGTTTGCTATAATAAGAACAGACCCATAGACTAGTAACAGTAACTTGCCACCTCTTTGGGCAAAACACCTTACCACCTACAGATATTGAAGCTAATGGAAGAAACAACTAACAAGACTCAACAAGACATTTAAAGAGTTTGCGACATAAAGGCCAAATCCTGATAACTATTTCACAGAAGGTTTTCTAACTATTTGAGCAGTTCACACGTTGTTCTCGACTAATCTGCATCCACTTGTCAAGTTGATTATATGGTTAATGTAATTTACACTTTTTTGAATCATGGAACATCAATTATTTTTTTTTGGGAAAAGAGAGAGTACTACCTATGAAAACATGTATATGGATCATGATACATGTGTTTTTTTTTTTATCTAGCTTAATCTGTCCTGTAAATCTCAAGACCCCTTTTATATTGTGGATGGCGGGAGTAGCCAAAACTAGGATGTAATAAATAGATCATAGTTTTGTTTAGCAGCAATTAAAAGTATGTATACTGCTTGACACTCAAAGGAAGAAAGTATCAATACTATGCCATAAGTACACTGACAAGATCCACAATTTGCTGGAACGTTTCAAGTTTTGCGGGAATCTAGAAACCGGTCATTACTCCAAGCCGATTATCTAAACGAAATTAGTAAAGAAATTAATGATGTAAAATCTTGAATTTTCCACTATAAAACTACCCCACCTCAAACCATTTAAACAACCACATCCCACTAGCCATGAGAATGATGAGAACCTACCATGGAGCACTGCTCCTCGTCCTTGCTATGGTGATGGCGATGCTGTCAACAGGTAACGATCCATAAGCAGCAGCACACGACCATAGCGTCAGTTCATAGCAATACCTTAGTGATCTGATCTCCATTTCTCCCCTGCAGGGATCTGCGCAGGCACAGCACCGGTGCCAGCGCCGGCGTCGACGGCGAGCTTGGAGGGGTTCCCGACGCCTGTGCAGCGCAGGTGTGTGAAGATCTTGTCCGGCAGTAGCGACTGCGATCAAAAGGCGTGCGACAACGAATGCTTCATCAAGTTCAAAGGCGCTGGAGCGTGCGTCCATGGGAGCCTCAAGTCTTGTGCTGGTGCAACTACCCCTGCAAGTCGCCGCCGCAGCGAGTAGGCGCGGTACTCTTTCCCCGGCTGCGGCATGTTCTATCGTCTGCGTTCTTCATCGGCATGCATGCGACCTAGGCTTTGAGTCTCTTCCCGCTTCTCTCCCTCCCTCTCTTATGTCTTCCCACGGGGATATCATGCTCCAGCTCGCGGGAGGTTTCGGCTCAAGCTTCCACTGCTTGATGCGTCTGCTCTGCCGATGAATGGTTTGCCTATCTTTGGGCCGAGGAAACCCGCTAGATGTCTGTCACTCATCTTTTCGACTACTAATTTTAACTACTATACTTTAGGGCTAGCATTGGCCAGCTACGAGGGCATCCATGAGGCTAAAGCAAAATTGATTTTGACCTGTCCGATTTCATACACGTTAGGTTGGCCAGATCAGTATATGTGACTTGGTCAGATTTTATGCCCATGATGAATTTGTTCGGATGCTTATCAGCCAATGATCCAATATTTTTTGTAGATTTGGCATTTTTCCAACTATCTTGATCCGATGGCGTTGGCGTATTTAGAGGCCTCTAAAATTTGTGAAGGTTTTCTTTTATTCTATGCCCATGATGAAATAATATGCCGATGATCAAGATCTTGTGAGAGAGACTTGGCATTTTCTAGCTATTTTTTGATGCCTTGATACTCCAAGATCATGATCAAATGACGATTGACTTTGCGAGACATCTAAAATTTATTAAGGTTATGATAAAATAATATCGGTGATGATCAAGATCTTGTGAGAGACTTGGCATTTTCCAACTATTTTGGATGCCTTGATACTCAGGGATCATGATCAAATGGCGTTGACTTATTTCTTTAAAGCTAGATTAGATTTGAGGGGGCCGGGGTGGTGCTGTGATGAATACACAGTATAAATGTCTAATAATTCATGCAGGGATGGGTGGGCCACCATTCCACAATTGACACCTCTTTCTTTTCACACATAACCGAAGCATCTATTATTGTCTTCATCGAGGCGTGATCGTGAGCAAGGTTGATTTTATTTTGTACACCTCTTCCTGCCTCTTCCATGATAGCCAAGGCAAGTGGTCAATTTGTTACTTTGATTTTTTGATATTTTTTGTACCTATTCTATTTTATGTGCTTCGAGGCCTTTTCGCTTATTTTGTGCCATCAGGCAATGGTCATAGTAACGGTCGATGATCCTGCTCCATTACTCGAGGAAATGGTGCACGCAGCATGTACAGACTTCTGATGGGGTCTCCCTTTGCTTATCTGGTCATTCCCTTTGGTTTCCACTTACTTGCTTATGATCGGTCACGTGCGGATGTTAATAGCGCATTATTATGATTCTAAGGCTTTCGGTCATTTATACGGGTCATTAATATTTGTTGGTTCTGAGCACATGCCCTATTCCCAAAGATTACACTATTAAACACTTTTGCTTGGCTGCGACCAATATTGGTTTCTCCATTTTTATTTGACTTGAGGTATGACTATTATATTGCCTTTGCTATTCTTACATGCAACAATGATCCAAAGACATAACAAAAGGTAATTTGTTTTCGCTTTTCCAAGTTCATGTCATCGTAGTTTTTTTTTTCCCAATGCTGCCTAATAAAAGAGGGGGCTGCAATTGTGTACATTTGCTTCTAAGGAAAGGTAGACTATTGGTCATAATACCCCTTGTTGCTGTTCTTTTTTAGTTGAATAGAATTCTCTAATACTCTCCACTATTTAGGTCACTCTGCCCTTTTCTAGGCACATGGCTTCTACTATGCATCTAGACAATATATAGGTGCATAGCAAAATCACATATATCTAGAAAAGCTAAAACATTTTACATTTTGGAATGAAGGGAATAAAATAAAATTTTAGTATCTTCTATCAATTGTAGTATAAATATCCGACTTGCTCTTTTTATTCACACGATTCTTGCATATCATAAATTAGTTGGACCCCTCACCCGAAATTGAAGGTCAAATCGGTTGCAAAGTTTGTGGTATGTTATATGGCATTTCTTAACCCTTTTTCTTATTGAGGTATTCATATGGATTTGTTTCAGTACAACTAAAATGTGTCTTTTTTTTACCATAGGTCACTGTGGGGAGAGCTTGTATGGTTCACTCCTTCGACTCGGGGGAGAATTGACCATTTGTAAAGGTTGCCGATTCTTCTCTTTTGTAGTTCACCCAAAGACATACATTTTTAGGTGCTTCATATGACTTCTTTTAGCACCGCCGACACAGCTTTTTGGTTGCTCTTGGTTGCCGAGGGAAGGAATACCCAAGTGTGCTCAATGCCCGCAGTTTTATTGTCATGGTGCTCTCTTTTAGGTAAGATTAGCCAGCCTTATGTTCAGCCTCCCACATTGTTCCGTTGTCGTTCACCACATGTCAAAATCTTGCTGCATCTTTTAAACTTCAGGCATGTATGAAGCTTGTTATGGATTGATTTGCTACACATATCTGGCGGACTACAAAACATACTAGAAGTCTTATCCGCACCGAGATTTTAAAAATCTGGCACTTTATATGATATCGACCGGTTTACTGGGTTTTTAGAAGACCTTATATAGACATCTACTTGAAATATGTTGGCGGGTTCTACTACTTTATTAGGATTTTCAAAGTTGCCTCTTCCTCATTGCTTGATTTAATTTAAATTTCAACTTGGCCTAAGTGCGAGGAAGCTTTATATTTTTAACTCCAAGTACTCAATTTTTAGATTGCACATCATGGGTGGATTATCTCGGTTTTCTTGCATTGCTATCGCGGTGTTTCTGAGAATAGATCTTCACAGGAGTGTTTTCTTCAGCCCAGGGGTCCCTTCGGTGAGTGTTGGTTCCAAGGTGACGGGCCAAGATATATGCATGAATTTTCCTGTTTCATAGATGACAATGCTTAAGCAGCGGTAGCCATTTAGTTCTACAAGAATCATGTAACCTCTTACCTTTTGGAGTATGCACGCATTTCCATTTGTTGCTTTCAAGTCGATATGGCCCACTACAGCTTTTCAGCACCGAAACATTGAGGGAGGCCACGCCTAATATTAAGATTAGGAAGGTCTATGCTCCAAAATGCAAAATGTTTGACTTGAAGAGTTCCTTTCACATTGTATCCTCTTTTTCCAACATTCATCGCGGTGTCTACAAGGAGGGGAACTTACAGAGATGTCCGTATTTTGATGGAACATTTTTGGGGGTTCCCATGCATACTTCAAAGACATTAGTCATTGGACCTGTCTTAAAGGTTGTACTTTATACTTCAATTGTTTTAAGGTTTTGTCAGCATTACATCATTTGAGAAATAATTTTACACTTTATGGTAATCCATCTTAATCTTTTTGAGAATTAGAATGAATGTTATTATTCGAAGATTCTAAGCACCTCTCTATCTTAGGAGTTATACACATGGTCGTTTCACCTTACCCTTTTGTTTATTATTGGGGTTAAAAGTGGCCGAAATTTGAATTTGATACATTCTCTTTCCAAAATCTTATTCTAAAAATCATTTTTCCGGAATTGCTTTTATATTTTACATTAGAATTAAGTTGGTTGGTATATGTGTGCGATTAAGGTAATACTTGATCATTGGATTAAATACTAATTAGTGAGATCAAAAGTACATGGTTGTATATATGAGGTTACGTGTGTCCCTTTTTATTATCTTACAGGAAGCGAGTTGGAACTCGCTCAATGACTATGATTACTAAGATTTCCTCCCTATAGGTACATAATACCCGGTTTATTACGTTTTGCTTATTAGTCCCCACGAAGAGGTTGGCGGCATCTTTGCTTTCACGGTGTTCTTTTCACGACCGCGAGGCTGGGAAGCTGGGGTTGAGGGTACCGAGAGCACCAGCGTCGATGAGGCTAAAGCCATCTCCTGTAAATGTTGTGCTGGCATCACCTTTGATCAACTTCACGTTGCTTAGAGTTTCTTATAGGCGGGATTAGCGATTCAACAATCGGACCCAATTTTGAACAACATTGGGTTTCGACTAGTGAAGCTGTGAGGACTCCGCGTTCTCTATTTTTTGTAGGTCGCTTGTGAGATGATAACTCTTTTTATTCCAGTAACTTGAGGGTATACGGGTTTGAGCTTCACCTATGATAACTTACGTCTTGGGTTAATATACACACCTTACAACTATCTCTCTTGTGTGGTAAACTGCATGTGGGCTGTCACACATCTTCATGTTCGCATACACACCATGCAGTTTTAAGATTGCTACTGTCCACCTTGGAATTGAAGAAACGGATATGTGAGTTTCCTGAAAATACTTTTGACAAGCGGTGTAGTATCATCTTCTTTGCATTGGGTTCCAATTCCTTTTCATGGTTCTCACTTCCAGAGGATTCCATTAAGAAAAATTAAAAAACATTTATTAAGCCAATAAGGATGTGCGGGGGTTTTGTTTCTATGACCACTCAATTTTTATGGCAGCTTTGTGAGGTACATCTGGTCCTTTGTTCTTGGGCATGCTCTATTCTTTAGGTTTGATAGTTCAAATAAATTTAGGTCTAACAGGTTATCACGATTGCTTACTGGAGTCGATTATCTTTTTGGTGGGCATATATTCACCTACCTTGCATTGAGTTGGCATTCTTTTTCCTAATATGATATTTGATTCAATCTACGATTAATTCATACTCATGCTACTTAGGTTCTTGTTTGAATGGTTTTGCTTTGCTCGTTGGGGTTATTACTCTTAGAGGATTTGGTATTTCGGTTTTATGTACTTGCATCATCATTATCACTAACTATGTCTTTAATCCATGCTAAAAATTTATTCATATGCATGTCACGGTGACCATTTAGGCTTTTCTCATTTACATTCACCTCCCTCTATTTGCCATCTATTTGCTTTTGTTGAATCCTGAAATCGATTGTTGAAGTAGTAGATAGCTTTATGTAAGAAGAACGAGTTGTCAGCACAAAGACAAGGCCACAATGCAGGCTTACATGTAAGGAATGGTACACATCTACATACGAGATTTGCTTTGAAATTTTTTTCACAAACAATTATGTGCCGCCATCTTGGGTTTGAGAGTTAAAATTTCTTTTAAATCAACAAAACACACATTACTGATTTCCTCATTTTACTATTACAGCTGTGTATTCAGCTGAGGCGTTTACTCATATGGGTCACATGGAGCAATACAGATATGGTCCTTTTTTGTTCTCCCCTAATGAACTGAGAACTTACTTTGGCATATGCAATGATGAGCTGACCTGCCCAGTGTTGACTGATACATCGCGGAGACATGTTGTTCTATCATGCGGTATGTAATCCTGAGGGTCTTACTATCAACATTATTTTACAAGGTACATGATTCACTGTTTCTGTCCTTGTCTTTTTAGCGTGCAACATTCAGCTTGAAAGTATTATAGATATATGATTGATGAGATGGGGAAGCCATCCAGGCAATGCCAAAGGGAAGATAGGGAATATAGTTCTTGGTGAAGGTCCTCGAAACCATCATATATGCCAATATATTAGCTTTAGCCAAAAATTTGATGGTAGCCATTCTTGAGCACACACACACCCGTGATGAAGCAGTCTGATGGAGCAAGATCGAGGGGTTAAAACAAAACTTGTGAAGGTATATGTTTTCTTCACAAAGCTTTGGAGGCATCTTGTTTCTTATGTCTCTTAGTTTTTAAAAGCCATCTTAACTTCCTTCGACTTAGCACATTGTACCGGTTCAAGCACAATTAAAGGTAGCAGGTGAAAAGTGTATTTCACGGATAATGTAAAAAGGCACAATTAAACAATCAAATAATAATTCATAGTCCATTACAATAGTGGTAGAGCGATTGGAGCGATCTCAAGGATTTTCAACTCCCTACCAACCATCGGTTTCCATCGGTTGGTGATACATGTTACCCTACCGAGGACGTAGAGACCTTCTCATTTTTTCATTTTCTAGGCTGTGCCTGGAGACATAGGCGTTACTGCATATGCATTTGTATATGATAATAAAGGAATATAAATATTTGCGGTTTCCTACTTGATTATTTTTGCCCGTGCGAGTTGATACTAGCCTATGTTTTAGTGCACCCGATTAGATGCTGGTGACATTCGGCGCTTTGCAAACTATATAGACACATACAAATTTTGTTATTGAGCCACATCCATTCGATTATATTCAAGAAATGCTTTTTATCTGGTGTAGATATTGTTTAGCATAATTTCTGCAATTTCAAATGGGAAACCAGTACTCTTTAATCTTCCTCCTCGGTATATGGTGAGGCCGACACTAATGGTCATTCTTGTTCTGAGGTTGCAACCTCCATTTGGCTTGGTTATTACACCGCGCTTGATTTATACACATCTTCAAAAACTTTTCCTTTGCTTTTTCTATGAGGCCAAGAGCCTGACCTAGCACTTTATCTGCGGTGATGCGGATCGCGATGCAACATTTTCTTTTGTCACCGGTTGCCAGCACCACGAACAACAAGATAAGTTTGTATGTATAATCGTTAGAAAGTGGCACTTTTATTACCTACGTACCTTTGTATTGCCTTTGACTATGCGGTTTAAAGATGCAAGTACTAAGCTTGTGTAGTAATTGCTTTTGTGCTTTACGTGTTGCGTTTTCCTATCGACCTATTACCATACCAAAGTTGACAC
>JADLZK010002509.1:0-33825 GCA_015847255.1 Hyparrhenia diplandra
GCAAACCTTGGCTTCTCTCCATCTGCCTCTTTTTGCATATAGTTCTCCTAACATCTCTGCTACTCCATGATCATCATCATTAGCATCATCGTCCACATCCATATGTACCCCAAAGTCATGATCATGTCCTTCGACCTCCGGCTGTATTACACCCTCTACATCATCTGCTGCCTCCCCGTGATGAATCCACCTGGTGTATGTAGCCGACATTCCATAAATGTGTATATGCTTTTCTACTTCGGACTGATGATGCATAACTCGATTATGACAATTGATGCATGGACAACGAATGGGTGCGTCTTCGGGGTATCTCAGACTAACAAATTCCATGAACTCTTCAACTCCTTTCACGTATTCAGTTGTGAATTGTTTCCCGAAAACCCAACTTCTATCCATTTGTGGTCATAAAAGGATAAACAAAATTGAAAACCAAATCCAACACATGCATATTACGTAAACATCTCAACATAGAGAACAATGGACGACCTTCAAACCATGGTAACAATGGTCGACCTTCACTATAGGATAAAATTACATGATAACCACACATACATGCCAACACGACCCAAAGAGCCACTATTACTAGTAAAATTAAGCTTAGAGCATCACTTCTCCCAAAACTTGCATTTTCAATTTATGAAGAAAATGGAAAAAACATTGGTTCACTACAAGCAAGCATAAAATCGACTAGGGACTCACTAGGGATTCATTGGGATAGCACTAAACGAGCATGCTTTATTTTCCTGTAGCTCCAACAACACATCAAGACATTGATCCAATGATTCTACTTATTCTCAATACTGGTTTGACCTTCTCATCAGAGATCCTAGAAGAATAATTGCTACCAAAACATTGAGCTAAGAGCTACCTTCACTACTTTATCAGATCCACTCGATCTATAAGAGCAAATAGGAGAAAAATAAATCACTTCAATCTCATGGCGATGTACAATAGATCAAACCAAACCTTGTCGTCGATGATGATGATGTGCCTTCGCTATGTACGCGTCCATGGCGCTGCTCGATGATGCTGTGCCCTCCGCACGCACGCGCGTCCCCGGCGTGTGGCCTCACTACAACGATACAAAAACGCGTCCCCTGGTGTGTGCCCTCGGCCTCCTACGTCCCCCCCGGGCTTCGTCATCCCGTCGCGATCGAGGCTCGGGGAGTGGGGCCGCCAAAACATATTTGTGACCAAACTCCGTTATTTCTATCTATCAACGGCCTGTCGTTTACTTCCACTTCGTCATTACGGACTACCAAAACATATTTTGTGACCAAAGCCAATTCTTCGTCAACGCTATATTATGGCGAAGATACATAATTGGTCATAGATTGCTATCATTTACGTGACCAAAGTTACCAGCGTCACGAGAAAATCGTCATCACCGATGATCATATTCCTAGTAGTGAGATAGGCGTGGAATCCATAATGAAGAGGAAAAGAAAAGAATAGAAGAGATAAAAGAATAAAAAGAATATGATACAAGGATAAGGTAGATTCAAAGTCAACTCAAGAATCGCTTCCAAGCAACGGCGCTAGAAATGCTTTTGTTTGTATTTGATAAGCCTACAAAAATATTTATAATTTGTATAATCCGCAAGCAAACGGATACCGATGAGCACTTCACCCGGGAGAGGGTTTTAATATCGAATCCACGGGAAACGAGTGAGGGAGACTACAATCTAATCTTAACCCGGGAGTAGCACAAGACTTAAGAAGGTTGAGATAGCAGAGAGGATTACTAAGATATCTAGTTCTTATCCTGGTAAACTATGTTGATATCGTCTTATGGGGACGTAGTCAAAGGAAAGCAGGGACGAAACGTGCAATCCTCCAACACTAGGGTCCTACTTGTCCTATCAATGGGAGGTGGAATACAAAAGAATCAATGGCACTGTCACTACCACGAACTACCACACTCCGGAAGGTAGGGTGCATCTAACGAGGTACCCGAGTCCAAACACCGTGCTTGCACTATGAGTATTACTCTAATCTAGGCACCAGATTAAAGTACTCAAAAGAGACTCGTAGACCAATAAGAACAATATAAACAATATTACTTACTAAAAGAAGAAGTAGATTACCAGAGTAACTCCAAGTGTAGGTTAACTTCCACCGAGGTACAAGTTGTGGAGATAGCACCGACAGGCCGACACCTCCTCCGGTACCTACCCTCTCTCTATCTCTCTTGTTCTAAAGACTAGATCTATCTAGATCTAATCCCCTCTTGCATGCTAACTCTTCTAGATCTATTTCTGTCTAGACCTAGGGCGAGACTCAGGGCCTCAGCCTATTGATATGAAAGATAATGAATTAGGGTTTCACCCTGGGGGTAGGGGGTATGTTTATATAGCCCTTGGCAATGAACAATGGCTCTTGGATCAAACCGACCTTAAGCAACGGCGTGGATACAACTCAATGTCGGTTACAAACCGACCTACGAAGCGGCCTGGATTGGACTCAGGACTTTGGCAGTCGCCAGGATTGGGCCTGGCGATCACCAGTCCATCATGGATTTTGGGCTTCAGCTTTTGTGGGTGCGTGGATCTCGTCGATAGCTTTCCAATGACTCGGTGTTTTGCTGAAACGGAGTCCGGATGAGAAAGTTATGGCTGTTTTAGTTAACTCGCTGCAGGCGATATCATTTATTCTGGACTCGAATATAGCAAACAATATATCCGTTTCGATCGTCTCGACGATCTCTTTGCAATGGTGCTATCTTGGAATATGTTTGTAACATGTTTATGCTTCATATATCTTGCAAACTCTAAGCTTTTTTCCGTTTAGTCCCTCGAAAATATATAAATCACCAAAACTTGTGGAACTATGTTAGTAAAGTCCCTAGTCTATGTGATTATTCATTTATACCCTTATTTCATGTTTAATTGACTAGTAATATTATGCTATAACAAGTGTCAACACTCATCTCCTCTCCCTCCCATTCTCTCTCCTCCCCGTCCCGTGGCCGAATCCAAAGATTGGCGCAGCGGGATGGATCCATGCGCTCCTCCACTCCACTCCACTCCACCACCGGCGTGGCTATGGGGGATCCGCCCCGAGCGGGGCGGGCTCTTAGCGGCGGCGCGGGGCGCGATCCAGCGGTGGCGCGGGCGCGATCCATGGCGGGCGACGCGGATCCGGTGACCAAACCCTAGATGCGGCGGTGGCGGCGCCGGGCGGCGCTGCTGGGCCCGGTGAGGCCCAGATCCGGACACTTGGCGGGTTCGGGTTTTTTTAAATTTATTTACCGAGGTGGGCAAAAGCGCCGCCATGGTAAATCCCTGATTAACCGTGACCACCACACGCGTGACGCCACAAATGATTTTTGTTGGCGGCCATGCAAAAAAATCCTGTACTAGTGGAAAATAATGTTAAAATCAAATGAGTAAATAAAGCTGAATCCATATAGCAATATTGTAAGAAAAAAAATTACATATCCACCTATTTGTGCCTCTGGTTATCTGTTGTAATTGTACCGTGGTAGCCTGCCCGGGACACTGACATCAACTCGGATTCTGCTTTTGCCTCCACAAGTATATAGCGGGTTCACAGGTCATAGCTTTCGTTGTCCCTCTTTCGAGTTTCTAAGTTTAGTCCGCCGCGGACTTGACTTTTCGGTCCTGCAGTGCGTGCTGCGTGTGGAATTCTTGCGCACGATGACACATGCTACCCTGTGCCAACACCAAACGCATTCATACCTCCTCGCGTCCTCACTGCTTTGAGGATATGTCCCTCTCACAAATGATGTAGTAGCTCTATATGTAGTGACTGGTTTATGGTCATATCTGGCCGCCGGGAAGCATAGACGTATATTCTTGTGTGTGTTGCTGTGGTGTGCACTACTGGTGCAACTTTAGGTGCTGACAACTTACAGCTAGTTCAAGTGTTCAACCACGCCAGGTTTCATTTCATCTGCGCTTAACTTTACGAGATCAATTATAGTAGATTTTAAACTGATGATCAAGCACAATCTGACTCATATATACGTATGGAATATTTTGCTTTCTTTCCCAGATAGCCGATTCTGCAGGGGTTGCTTGTTGATCAATCCTAATGGCAACAGAGATGGTAGGTTCTGCAGTAGCCCATGAGGCGGTTAACCATGTATTATCTAGACTTAAGGAGCAGTACAATAGGAAGTCAGATGCAAAAGAGCTCATTGAGAGGATGGAGATGGCGCACATCAAGCTGGAGGCCGCCCTTGAGACCTCCAACAAGTGGAATGTCACCAGCGCGCCCTTGGTGCGTTGGCAGAGCAAGCTCAAGCGCGCCACGCAGGAGTGCGACGAGACTCTGCGCAGGTGCAGGCAGCGCTTGGAAGAAAAGGAGGAGGGGGAACAAAGGGTAATGAACTCTTCCTTTCCTAAGCGGTTTGCTCACACTGCCAGGTCCTTTGTCTCATCCATCTTTTATCTTGGTAACGATGACGACAATGACCTAACGAAAGGATCCACCACCGTTCGGCGATTTGAGTGGTATGCAGATGGCGCCAGAGAGTTTTTGAGGTATGTGGAGTTTGGTGGTACACCATGCCGATACATGTTCTTCGACCCTCTTGTACATCACCTCCTTGCTGGGAAAGGAACAAAGCATTGCTTTGTTCGTGGGGGTCAACATCTCTCGTTTGTTCTACAGCCCTTTAGCCTCCCAGAGCATGGGATGCAGGGTAGCCTGATATTCTTACTTGAGGATGCCAACGCGCCAGAGAATAATTTCCTTCTTTCCTCAACTTACGGCTGTCTGAGAGTACCGACATAGTTGGCGTTTCAGTTAGATGCCTGCAGCTGTTTATACCTCACTTGAGCTCAACAGTCGAGATTGTGAAGTCAAAGCTCGCCCAGCTACCAACGAAGGACTTGTGTTGGGTCACTTTGGTGTCCAATGGCTATTCTGCTTGTGGTCAGAACAAGCGTTTGGACAAAATTCGCACCATGTCTCATAAGTGGTATCGACCAAACCTGCTTTGTTGTCAGCAAGAAGATCATCACTACTCCCCAAGCTACTCTGCTGGCAGCACAAGCTCATCATCAGAATCATTTCAGTGTGATATATACTTGGAACCAGTAAACCAAGTGTATTTGCTGGGCCATGTTGCACTGTCAGTTGGGAGCAATAGGCAGAGGGCAGTCGTCGACAACAAAACCAGCTTCTTGAGAGACGTTCCATATCTGAAACTTGGAGGCCACTTCTGGCCCCATGCCTCCTCTAAAGAGTTATCGCCTGCGGTTGAAGGATCAGCGACAGAGATGATCAATGGGAAGGCTGCGCACCATGGCAGTTTGTATGGAAACATTTCTTTTGACCAGCTGGGTAAGATCATGGTACCAAAGGCCATAGAATCCCTTTGCAGGAATGTGGCAGGTACGCGGTATCAGATGCTGTGGAAGTCCAAGCATGGTGGTGCATACCTTCAGGTAGAGATGGCCTCTTGGAGAGTAAAACATCCTAAACAACGGCAGGGCAAGAAGGTTCAGGGATGGGCAGGTGCGAATTATGAGTTCATGAGCTCGTGGATTGTGCATGCTTCTGCCCAGTTGCGGAACTCAATTGTGGACTGGGCTCAGAAAGAAAAGCGGTTGCCGCTAACATTATCATCATTGAAAACTGACCCCTGCGCCCAGCATGATTGTCCAGTCAAGTTGTGGTCTTCGCAAGATCACAGATCTTGGGCAAGGAAGATCAAGTCGTCCTGCACATTCCGCACCTGAAGGATTTGCACTTGCTTTGTACTTCAGCTTCTTGAAGTACAAAATACTATATAAGGGGTTTACCGTTTACACCCAGTTTGGATCCTTGAAATTGAAATTCACAGATCTTGTAAGTTTGTTTGTTTAATAAAATTATTCTATTCTGTTATGATTTAGGCACAGATCGATTAATTAAGCAAATATGGTATTGCCTGGAATATTTTTGTATAGTACTGTTTTTTTCTGTGAAAGAGATACTTATGTGCTCCATTTCTGTTGCAGAGAGGAGCAAGCTGAAGAGTATGTTATAAGCTACAAAGTATACGCAGTATACACATAGCATGATGATCGATAGAATAAATTTCTATCTCCAACCATAAGAATTTGAGATAGACATTGTGGAATGTCAAACTCAAAGCAAAATAGCCAAGTCCATTTAAGTAGATTCCAATTCCTCCAAAAGGATGTTGTCTATAGTACACAAAACTTCATGTTTAATTTGTCCACTATGAACTGAAATGTTGCAGAGCTTTTGTGTTCTGTCATTGCCTGCAATTCTAAAAATTATTTTTCCTGGATACAATCTGATATGGTACAGGAATTTGTAGACCTTGCTTGGCCTCCTGGTTATTTAGTGGATGAGTTTAGATTTTTTTCCCCCCCAGGTATCGTATGATGTATCCTTTTTCTTCAGATCAGTCCAGGGAGGTGGAGAAGACCAACTCAGATTTAGTGCCTCTTCAAATTTGGCTATTTCTGACTGGTCGTCAACATGCAACACAACAGTTTTCCACAGTGGCGTAGCCACATATTAGCGAAGCTGGGGCAGCTGCCCCAGCTAAACTTGATGCATGACCTTATTTTTTTTATAGGTTTGTCAATTTCTTGTTTTTATTTTTGTATTTTACTATGCATTTGTGCAAGAACTGTCAATTTATTCTTCAAACTTGAGGTAATATCTCAATGGATGCATTAAAATTGTGTGATTGCAAAGCATGGATACATTAATGCGATGTGAACTGCAATGCTCTTGATTTTGGTTTAGTCGGTCGTTGGAAGTTCGCCCCAACTAGTTTTTTTTTTCCCTGGCTACGCCACTGGTTTTCCATCCATAGCAGTCAAGGAATGTTTAGAGACAAGTCTACTTCGAATTGTTTATCATGTCCAATATGTAAAATACTATGCATGAACAACGACTTACCTTCTTGATTTATGCCTATACTCACTTCTATAAGCCTTATGCATATAATTTATCACTTCTATAAATCTTATGCGCATAAAACTAAATATCCTCACCCCTACTCTTTAATTCTTAACATTGTTTACCAAAGTACTGGAACTCCTACCCGTGTATGCTATAAAATGTATAGACAACCCTTGTTTATTCCATCGTTATACACTACATATATGTAACATCTAATGTTCTCAACCTCCGGTCTTCTTCTGTGTTGGCGCGTAAAGGCGCACCATCCAACTAGTGACTGGACAATCATCAGTACAAGGATTATTTTTATATAATAATGGTAGAGGCAATCACTTTTTTTTTCTGAACCCAATCCATGACTATGCCCTGCAAGTTTGCAGGCGCGTGCGTAACACACGAGCTCAAGAACTCTTTGGTTGCACTTGCCCATCCCTCTACCTTCTTACCCTGTTGTTGTACCTTCTTGCCTCTACTAGTGATTGGTGCCCATGAGATTTTCTCGACTTGAAGGTATGCACCCCCATGATTGGAATTCCAAAGCATCTGATACGAGGTATCTGCCTCGCTTCCACAAATGCAATCTACTGCCTTCGGTATCATAAAGTCGCCCAACTGTCCAAAGCAAATTTTTCCATACAAGTCATGTTTGACGGCCAACCCATTGATCATTTCTGTTATTGAACCCTCGACTCCAGGTGACAAATCTTCATAAGGGGCATGGGGATAGAAGTGAATTCCAAGTTTGAGATAAGGAAATTCACTCACGGGGCTTGTTTTGCTTTCGCCTTTGGCGACTGATCTCTACAGGTTGTTCCCAGCATACAGTGCAACATGGCCTAACAAATACACTTGGTTAACGGGTTCCAAGTATATATCACATGGCAATGATTCTAAAGATGAGCTTCTAGAATTGCAGCCATGGGAGAATTGATGATCTTGTTGCTGGCAGCAAAGAGGCACTACTATAGAAAGCTTCAATAGGGGCGGCTCGAAAAGCTTCTGTAGAGGGGCGGTTACGAAAACTGCCCCTAACTTACCGTTGCTACAGCGGTTTCGCGGTAGGGGCGGTTGGTGATGCAACCGCCCCTCTTGTATGAGCGCCCTATAGCAAACTGTACCAAAAACGCGATTTCAAAATTCAAAAACAAATACCAAAACATTTTTATCAAACTGTACCAAGTCGCAAGTCGCGTATTTTTTCGCGTAAAACCGCGCGCTACGCGGCCGGTGGGATTCGAACTCGCGACCTCGTGCTTGCGTGCGACCCCTCCCTACCACTGCACTACACACTCACATGTGTCCATATCTCATTCGCGTCCCCACATATTATACAAATCCGAAAGTGTAAATTGACTATTTGAGGCCCTAAATGGATTCAAACTAAAAAGTCGTCAACTACAAAGTTTCATAACTTTTCGAGATCTACATTTCATATGTACAAAGTTTTTTCATCCGAGATCGTTTATGAATTTTGAATTTCAAATTTGAGACATTTGAACACGACTTTTGAATGCCTAGATGATTTCAAAATAAAAAGTCGTCAACTACAAAATTTCATAATTTTTTCGAGATCTACATTTCATATGTAGAAAGTTTTTCCATCCGAGGTCGTTTTACAATTTCGAATTTCAAATTTGAGACATTTGAACACGACTTTTTGCATGACTAGATGATTTCAAAATAAAAAGTCATCAACTACAAAGTTTCATAACTTTTCGAGATCTACATTTCATATGTACAAAGTTTTTTTCATCCGAGGTCATTTACGAATTTTTAATTTTTAGTGTCTCGTTTCAAAATTCGGGATCCCACTTTGTAGGGGCGCCTCAATATAGAGCCGCCCCTACTCTGGAAATGGGGCGGCTCGTAACACCAGCCGCCCCTAATGTGGTCACTATAGGGGCGGCTCGTTTGGTATTTCACTGTAGGGGCGGCTCGTAAAACGAACCGCCCCTAATGCAAATGGGGGGCGTTCTTACAGTAAGTTTTTGTAGTAGTGAGGGTTGGGCCGAAACCATTTGGACGACATGGTGTGAACATAAGCATAGGACACCCAGCACAAGTCTTGTGTTGGTACCTGAATGAGCTTTGTCTTCACAGTCTCAACTGTTGAGCCAAAGTAAGGAATGAACAGGTGCAGGCATTGGACTGCAATCCTAACTATGTCTATACTTTCTGAGAGCCGTATGATGAGGGCAAGAGCAAAACTATTCTCTAGTGTATTTGTATCTTCAAATAACAATTGTAGGCTGACCTCCATCTCATGCTCTTGTAGTGGACTACTGGGCAGTAGAAGAAATGAGAGATGTTGACCATTGCTAACACAACAATACTTTGTTCCTTTCCCAGCTATAAGATGGCGTATAACAGGGTCAGAAAACATGTATCCGATTGGTGTTCCACCAAGCTCCACGTATCTCAAGAATTCGTTGGCACCTTCTGCAAACCGCTCGAATCGCCGGGCGACAGCGGATCCTTTAAGCCCACCATCATCATTCCCATGACTAAAGATTAATGAAACAAATGACATGGCAGTATGAGTGATCCTCTTCGGAAAGGAGGAGCCCCTTACCGCTTGCTGTAATTCTTCGTCTTCTTGCAAGCGCTGCCTACACCTACGCAAGGTGTTGTCGCACTCTTGTGAGGCACGCTTGAGCTTGTTCGCCAACGCAGCAGTGGCACACTGGAGATGTTCCACTTGTTGGAGGTCTCAAGGGCGGCCTCCAGCTTGATGTGTGCCATCTCCATTCTCTCTATGTTCTCCTTTGCATCTGACTTGTCCTGATAACCCTCTTTGATTTTTGATAAGACTTGGTTAGCAGCCTCCTGAGCCACTGCAGAACAGACCACCTCTGCTGCCATTAAGTCTGATCAAACAAACCTGTAGAATCGGTTGTCCTGTATGCATAGAAAGAAAGAAAAAAAATATTCCATACATATATATGAGCCAGATTTTCCTGTTCATCAGTTTAAAATCTATGATCGATCTTGCAAAAAGTGCAGGTGGGGACAGGAAATCAAAACCTGGCGTGGTTGAACTCTTGAACTAGCTGTAGCCTGCAGTACCACAGAAAGTTGTATTATCACACTCGACAGTCTAAAACCATGCTCAGCCAGGCAGTTTTGAATAGTGATCATACATATAGAGAGACCTTACTTCATTTGTGAGAGGGACATTGCAGAAAGTTGTCTTGATCCAGTGACACAGACACACAAGGACTTTTGTGCATAGAACAATTAAACACTGGTCGAAATAGAGCGCATACCAGCTAAGTGAATTCATCGAAGTATCCTGTAAAATTGATTGTCCAGAGCACATTATTTGAGAGGGACATTGTGGAAATTTGACAAGAGTGATATGCACCTGCCACACAGGAAGGCGGACAAAATTAATTGATATAGACACCCCAAAGGATTCCGTCAAGCATGGGCTAGAATTATTCATCGCATATGGCCAACCAAGTCAAGAGTGATTTAGACATTGAAAGAGTAATTCAATCCGACAACAATAACATGTCATGAAAAAATTGTACATGGAGAGAATCTATATCTATACCTATACTAATAAAAGCGAGAAAATTTCAGTTCACCCTTTTTTCGGTCCACCGCCCCGTAGACTCATGGGACTGTCCACCACCCCGTAGAGTCCAGGGAAAAATAAAAAGAGTTTCCATCTAGCTACAAAAATTTTGCATAAGATCAAGTCGGTGCGACAAAATTTTTGATCCACCTATACAAGTCCGACACACAAAACATTTCCGTTCCCCAAAAATCAACCCGCCCCCACCCTTATAATTATATGGTAAAAGAAGCTCACGACAAAACAAAAGGTTTAGAAATATATAAAAGTATAAAAATACATATGGCAAGAAAAGATAAAAAAAATGTTTCGAGAATAGAAAACATATACCGCAAAACAAAACACCGTCCCTTTTTCTATATGGCACAAAACAAAACGTTTCGGGTTTTCGGCGAAAAAATATACAACAAAGAAAAAATTGTTTCCCATGAAAAAAACGTTCGCGAAACAAACTCTTCCATATTAAAAATCATATAAAAAGACTGATTACAATCAATTAAACAAATCAGGCACATATTGGAATAGAGGAATTCGGAAAGAGCTTCACATAAATCTTCAAGCGCTATAGATTGTTTAATAGATGTATTGATCATCCGATAAATTATTATTATACACCCCGTTGCAATGCACAGACATATTTACTAATAAAGATAACATATTAATGAAAAATTTGTATTATCATACAAAAAAAGCCAAAAAATAAAAGGGAGTTGCATCTCGAGGGACACGGCTAGGCACGAGCGCCACTTCTAGGGTGTGCATCCGCCATCAACTCTATGACCACAACTGCTTCTTGCAGGGAGCGTCAGCCGCCTCGCTCCACCCACTATTGTCGGATGGGCACCAGAAACATTGTTGCGCCAGTTGAGCTCATGACTCGTGGAGTCGCGGCCATGGCCATGGCTGGGGCCGAACAGGCTGATGGGCTCCATGGCTTGGGCTCCATGGCAGGGTTGTGGACGGCGGGGCTAGTGTCTGGCCAATTAGGCTGACGTGAACGTGATCTGCTCGCATGGTCAAGAGAAAGAAAAAGGAATGAAAAAATAGATAAATTACAACCTGACATAGTGGGTCCCAGTAGTACACAAAATAACTTCCATGGTGGTTTTTTGCATTTACCATGGCAATTTTTACATCCGCCACGAAGCAAAGGTCAAGGTTAATCACCGATCAACCGTGGTGGTTTTCAAAAACCGCCCCGGCTAATCTAACAAAAAAAAAAAAACCCACCCTAACGGGCCGGATGCGGGCCTGGCTGCAGCTGTGGGCCGCCCCTATTGAGTGCCGCCACTGCTGTGCGCCGCTGCCGCCAGATCGCGACGACTGGCCTCCATGGCGCCATTCCAGCCTTGGCTGCCGCACATCATGACGGAGTGTCGCCGCCGAGGTGGGGGCCGCCCTAGTATGGATCTCGTGCATCCTTGTGCGAGCTCGGCGCCTTGCACCACCACTGCGGCACGCCCTTGTGCCACCGCCGCCTGGGAGGAGCACCCACGCCGCCGACATGGGCTGACCGGGGAGTTGGCAGGGGAGAGAGGGGAGTTGGCAGGGCAGAGAGAGGAGTTGGCGGCTGAGGGGTGGGAGAGAGAGAGAGAGAGAGAGAGAGAGAGAGAGAGTGGGGATTGAAACCATAGGACTGGTTTATATACAAAATGAAGGATATCAGGCCGACATGGGCTTTTGTCGTTAGGGGTTTGCGGTATGTCCGGGCCTTATTACCATGGCAACTTTTTATAACCACCACGACAAATTAAAAAAAAAAAAACAACCACGGTTAATAAAGGCATTTACCATGGCGAATTTCAAAAAACCACCATTATTAATAAATTGGAAATGCATTGCAAAATTTTTTTTTAGTATCGTCTCACGTACTGGGGGAGATTATTAGTGATATGGAGCATCTCCCCAATATTTAAAAAAGCAGTATCGGTGATCACGAATACCATTTTATGCTATTAGGGACAAAATATTGGTGCCCTATTGGAGATGCTCTATTAGATTTGTTTGTGATGGATAGGCACGTGGAGCACTGAGAAATGGTTTTATATGGACAAGAAAGTTGTACCGTGCGTATTGGGTCATTGGTGATGTTGTGACCTGAGCACCTGTCTTTTAATGAATTTTTAGTTTTTATAAATGACAATGTACGTAGAGGTGTGTATGATAATTATATCACACTGTGACCGTCTCTGTACAGCATTTTTGTTTGAAACTTGTATAATTAGATTGTTGATGTGTTAACAGCGGGAGTAATCATTGTACCATAGCAGGGCCTAATAGTCTTCTTTTATGTTTTTCATTATGCTTCGCATAAAATTCGCGTTCTGCTTTTGCTCCACGTACTCACCTTTGCATAAAAATTCTCGCCGTCAGCTTCAGGTTCTGCTTTTGCACCGAGCTTTCCTGTCCAAATTTCCAAGCTTAGTTGTGAACCGTCGACTTGACACTGTTTATTCCTATGGCGTGTCTATATAGCAGTTGATTTCAACGATCTCCGAGACGTAATACATACGTCGATCGACCTCAGTGCTTTACCCTCCACTCAAGGTTTCCGTGTGTGGAACTGTCAACTGTGCATATCACTCTCGACAAATTTCCACAATGTTCGCTCTCAAATGATGTACGTATGGTCATACAACTGGCCCCGTGGCGTTGCTCAGAACCGTGCAACCTTTTTTTTCGGTTATAATCACTTAATCAGGAGGACTTGCATGTTACATTAAGAAGGACCTCACCAGGTTCTGATATTCTTTGCATTTGTAAAACTGATGAACGGGGACATTCTGACTTGTATGCGTTGATGCTTATTTTGCTTTCTTCCAATTGAACATGCAGGACAATCGATTCTACAAGTTGCTTTGATCAATCCTAATGGCAGCACAGATGATGGACATGCTGATGCCATCTACATCTACACCAACACACATGCATCGCGACCTGAAGCTAAGGTACACCCCAAAATTTCAACCTATTTTGAAAACCACTAAAAATTTAAAGTTTTCTTAAATATAAAAACTTTACTCACCTAGACCACAAATAACTAGGGACAATTTTGATGTAGAAATAGAAACTTGAGTGCTGCATTGCTTGGTTGATTAAGTGTTTGTGTGGTTGAGCATATGTTGGTGATCCTAGAATAGATGCACATGAATATATTGTTCCCCTCTTTGGCATGAGCCGGTCCAATTTGTCCGCCTCAGCCAGCTTCACCTTCCCTCCTCCCTCTCTCATCGACGCGTGGGATGGGAGCAGAAAAAAAAATCTGGGCCACGAAAATCCGAAATTTTCTGAGATATCCTGTTTACCGGTTGGGTCCAAAATTTTTCATTTATCATTTGAAATTTTTAAAATTTTGAAATTTGTCCATCCAAGCATACGCCAAAACCCTACCCAATACTCTAACCATAATCCATGCTTCATTTTCTATCCTCGTCTCTTCTAGGTTCAAGTTGCCACTGCCACAACAAAATCACCCGTTTGAGACGTGTCGCTATCTTCCTCTTTGAATAGGCAATTTGATAATATGTTTCATTTAGTTTTTCATGATAAATGGTTTAGAAATGATCTTTGTGTTTTCCTGAATAAAATCAATATTTTTTTGACTAAATTTTCCTGATTTGTTTTCCATCACCAATAAATTTCCGATATATCCGATATTCCCATTTATCGATGGCCACTGAGATTTTTCAAAATACCAGTAGAGATAACATAGGTGGGACCCTGGGGTCAACACGGTCGTCTCCCCACCGCAATGACGACGCGAATACCATGTCGTTGTGTAGTGCCTCCATGATGCCATTACCGGACTAAGCTCGAGATCGCAATGCCCCACATGCCCGTCTCTCCTCCCCTCTCTCCCTTTCCCGTGCCCCCACTCTCACTGAACCACCTTGACACGTGGTGGCGAGCCAGCCATATCTGTATGGCTAGGGATAAGGTAGAAGCCCCAGTGTCGGGCACTTGCTCACGGGTGCACTATGTCGCACCGCCATAGCTAGTTGGCACCAACCCGCTGCATGCGGATAAGCACACCAGTGAGTGAAATATCTCACCGAGGAGCCACCATGGTCGACCTATAAATAGGCCAGACTGGTTTCCTTCCACCTCGACGCCTCCGCCCATTAGCTCTACCTCGGCGCTAAAACACACCCTCTCCCATTTGATTCCTCCATTCCTCCCTGTTCTCGAGCCTTCTCTTTTCGCTTTCCTAGTGCCCCGAGTGCCATTCACTACTACAGATTCGTATGTCACGGCTGGGCTCAAACCCCCACTTCACTATCGGAAAATGAACCGGCAGAACCAAAGCGGCAGTGATGTGGGGTTCAAATCACTACCAGGTCAAAACACCGGTGGTGATTTGAACCAATACCGTCGAGTGTCAATACCACCTAGTAGAATGAGTTGAAATAACACTACCGGTTTACAATCGGGCCAGCAGTGTTAAAGAACAAAACACTTTTGGTGTGTATCAAAACCGTCAGTGCTAGAGGACAGAACATTGTCGGCTGTGGATAAACCAACAATGTTGTTTCCGCTCGCACTGCCGGTTGGACATGGAACTGAAAGTGTTGGTTGTGCCGACACCACCGGGTTGTTTCAAAACCTACAGTTTTGTAGGCAGTCACACTACTGGTTTTTTGGACGTCTGGCAGTGATAGCTATGACTATAGTGCCGGTTTGTGGTAGCTGGTAGTGTTCAGAAATTAGAATGACAGGTAATTACAACAACATAGAATGTTAGGTTTATCAAAACATTATCAATAATCACATGTTCAGATCACAGGGTCTTGGTCAGCAGCCAAGTCGTATAACAGTTATAGTAGCTCACATATTTAGATCATATGGTCTTGGTCAGCAGGCAAGTAGTTAAATAGGTAAAATAGCTTACATGTACAGATCTCCCACAACATCAACAAGAAATTACAGTAGTCTATTGATAGCGTATCGCCCATACTGATCTGCAAACAACACAGACTTTGTAATGAAAAATGGACCAGATTAGACACTACCTCATCCTTGATGAATTTGGCCAACTCCTCTTGCAGTGCTGCGATTTCTGACGGTAGGATCTAGTTGTGCTTCATTTTGTGTTGTCATTCAGAAAATATGAATTAGTACATCATTTTATTGAATTATGTAAAAAAAAAACACCAATGATATGGGGAGTTGTTAACACCAGATTTTGGTTAAGAAAGACTCGGCCAAGAAATCATGGCGAACAAGAGAGTGCCGATTTGAAACGAAAATAAAAGAGCATTCGGCAAGGCTCAATACATGGAAACTCTTAAGAAAGTCCATGCGCTACAACTCATGGTTGCTCGATAAAGCCAAGGTTCGAGTGCATCTGTATACACGAGCTCCCAGAATCTCCATGATATTTGGCCCGGTGAAGCAAGTGCAAGGAGATGCTGTGTATTCGGCAAGGAAGTGCATGTCAAGTATACGTGTATACGAGACCGGCCAGATATCATGCATGGACACGTCCGCCAAAGGAGCTTTGTTTTAGTGATAAAACGAATATTAAGGAGATATTGTTTACTATATTTAGTCACCGGACCTCATCCAAGATATGGGATTAAAGACCGGAGTTCATACGTCAACAGGAAGCATCCGTGAGGGCCACGAGATCCAGCGACGGCAAGAAAGTTTATTCGGAAAGTCAAATAGGAATAAATAAGTAATATTCTATAGAAAGTTTAGTCGGTTTAGGAGTAAACTCTCATTCGTACGCGGCAAGCTGATCCGTACGTGTATCGCCGAAGTCCTGGCATCCCTATAAATGTAGAGGGACACGGCAATTGTAAACATCTACCAAATCAAATACAACCAACCTGGCTCCCTGCCATGGCTCCGTGCCATCCTTCGAGTCCAGTCGTGTCGTCGATCTACTGCGAGGGGATATATCGACCCGTCGACATCCAAAAGTACCGGCAACTTGTACCATGTCTAGTATCGTGCGGCGGATTTAGATTATCTTGCAAGTAGTTTTGTTACCATGCTTAGTATCGTGTGGCGGATTTAGGCTATGGAGCAAGAGGGTTCTTTGTTAGATCATGAGTCGTGCGGCAGGCTAAGGTCTAGCTTGGAGCTAGTTATCGGCTTCATCGGATTTGGCAATCCGGTGAATTCATTAAGTTACCAAGTGGTGCATGCTTTCATTTATTTATTGTTTTCATTATGATTGCACACACTTTTGCCCAATTTAGATTGGTTTGGCTCGGCTTCATCTTTTGTTAGATATAATTGTCATCAAAGCTATCAATGTTTATCTTAGTTTGTCATTAGATCTATTCGTTTATCATAGCCGAGCATAGATCAATCTAAGTTGTCACGTGTTGCGGGTTCAAGCGCGCTTAGTCATGAGTTGTGCGGCAGGCTAAGGTTTTGCGTGTGAGTTCCTTCTTCATGGACCCTGATTCGGCAAGCTTGCCGAACTCAGTTATGTGTTTACTTGTAAGTTGCGTGTGTGAGTCTACCTATCGTTAGAGTCTAGTCTGGCAGACCGTATCATGCGGTGGATTAGCCTGTTGCAGTGTATCATGCGTTGGATTGCTGTTAGGACGAAGAGGGTTTAGGACGGTTAAGTCTGGCAAGCCGTATCATGCGGTGGATTAGCTTGTTGCAGTGTATCATGCGGTGGATTGCTGTTAGGACTGATTGGTATAAATCTCTGGCTTTGCTTTAGATTAGGTTTGCATGTGTTCTTTACTTGTCAATGCATACACGCCTCAGCGAGTAATGAGTATCTATAGATCTATTTAGATGTATGCGTGCTTTTAGCTTATCATGGTTAGATTGGATCATACGGTGGATTGATCTAGTCGTGGTAAGTGGTTTAGATCTGTAGCAAGCCGTATCATACGGTTGATTAGCTTGCAAGGGTTTAAGCTGGACGGGTTTAGGAAGGCTAGATGTGCGGCAGACTAGTTGGATGAAACCTATGCATGTGTCATTTAGATTAGGTTTATATTTGTGAGTTACCTGCTTTTTGTTCCATGTCTTCTTTATTTGTTCAAACATGTCTTCTTATGATCATTCGACAACTGTTATTACATTACATCTTTGTACATGCTTACCAAATGCATTCATTATTTACTGACAGATAGCTCTCATAGCTATATGTCGTCACAACCGGTCTTAGAGCCATACATGGGGAACTGTCTTGGTCACACCAGGCATGTTCCAGATCTCACGTTTATCTCCTTTTCAATTAGCAGGTCAAATTGACTGGCACGCCTACGGATCAAGACACTCGGGCAGTCGAGTAAAGCCAGCTATTCCGGCTTGTCAGTGTGTGCGGCGCAGGAGTCAGGTTTTTACGTCAACACACTTTTTGGCACGCCCAGTGGGACCACAATCATCTGATCGGAAGTCACGTTATTTTCTGAATACTTATTAGCTTCCAGATCACACTGTGCGATCAGCTCGTGCTCCATCAACCAGATATCTTTTCCATCAGTATGAAGGCTCTTACGAGGGGATACTTTTTGTTCGGCAGGCATGAAAAAGAAAATGAAGAAGAAAAAGATCCAAGTGCTGTACGGAACAAGAGCCAGATGAATATACTCGTTGCCGAATAAAAAGCATTGTCTATCTTGGAAAAGGTAAAGATGGAGGATACATGCATCTTGAAGACATCCAACGTGTCGCGCAATGACTGCGTGAGCACAATCGGATCTGCTGACGGCTATGGAGAATCATGAAAATGAGGAGTTTTAACCTGGCACATTATTGACTCGGCTAACAAACGAGTTATCGTATCACCAAGCCCATCAGGAGGATAAACTGGTCTTGATCGGTGTTGCATCTGGCCGGCGGGAAGATGTTTGATGAAAATTCTAAAGCAAGTTTCAAGGCCAATGTTAGTACAGGAAGTTGGACACCTCGTGGCGGAAGAACAAGACATGATACAGCAAGCAGCCCGTGGGGTATACAAGGCCATGGTCAAACATAGAGCTGATTGGCCGAAACTAAATACATGAAGATTAGCTGGGGGCCAGTATTAGCTCAGTGCACAATCGAATTGATGCATCAAACGACGAAGCCATCTGAAGCTAATTGACCAAGACAAAATGCATAAAGATTGGCCTGGGGGGCCATCGTGATTCAGAAAAAGCTGGCTTGATTCAGGAAAAGCAAGCTGGTTACCAAGTATTGCTGTCCAGAAGCTGATTCGGGAAGAAGCTGAGTCTAAATATCCTGGCTAATCAAGGAGGAATCTGTAGCCACAATGGGATATTTATATCTCGGTTCTCTGTTGCTTTTAGATCAAGGGTGGCTTCTTCATCTTGCTACTGAATAAAAACACACGTTGATTGTTTACAAATCAGATGGAGCTGCCGACAGAAAAAAATCATCGGTTCAGTAAGTATCGACCCCTGATACATGATAACTGGTGAACGAGTATCATATGCGTTGATGTACAAGAAGCTAATAGAAGATTCAAGAGATCAACATGACCGGCTAAGTCACAAGTTGATGATAGATGAGGAAAAGCACAAAGCCTATGGTGTGCCGAATGACACTATGGTTTGCCAAATGATAGTGCGCTTGCTATGTACATCATTCGGCAACTGAAGATAGTCTATATATGGTACTCTCTGCATCATTCGACAACTGACGGCTGATAGCCAAAAGAATATCGTCTCTGATTATTCTGCTCACCCTTGCACAGGCTCATCACCCTGGTACCAGTCTCTTCTTCCCATGGCAGTTACCAGAGACGGTTAAATAGGTTCATCCGCTCCTTGGTTAGAGAACAACACGATCTTATCTGAGGTAGTCAGGTGACAAAAGAAAGAGGAATTATCATTCAATGCATGCAGACAGCTGATGTCATTCATAAGGAAATGCATCGGCTACTAAAAAAATATGTCATCAAGCTATCAACGAGGTGTATACAGCAGGAGTCTTGCACGACAAAGAAAAGGAAATAATTTCATGGAAGCAAGCATATTCAGAATACATCACGTGCTTGACTACATTGGAGTGAAAAACAACATATCATATTTGGATCGGCAAGTCAGGGCAAACGTATGAAGTCTGATTACTCTGGTCACGTGCTTCTGTCTTCTACTAATTGCTCCTCCATCGGCTCCAAGACCTCAGAAGTCGATTGTTGATCTCGATGAATCTGCCAATTCTGCTATCTGCTTACACAGGAGTATCAGCGTTCAAGGTAAGAGGAGATGAAGTATTTTACCGATGGAAATATTTTATTAAGCGAAAGCTCCGGGCAAATAGCAGTTTCAGTACGGTTAGCCGATGACAGACTACAGCTGTCCTAGTTACAGCACGAAAAAAGATATACCAGGCAATGGATGCAGCTACAGTACCCAGGGATCGATCGGCTTTACCATCATCAGGCCCGCAACTACACGACTGAATATTTGATTAATGCTGGGGATTCATTGGTGCCCATCTACTACTTGATCTTCAGTCTAGAATTATTTACCTCCCGATTGAAGCAAACGAATGCCAAGACTACTAATGCACGTGAATCAGCAGATGGATAGTGGAATCGGTTATTCAAGGAGTTCATCATACGAGCAGAAAAGTATATAATCCTAAATTATGGAAACAAAAGCCGACGATAAAGCATCAACTGAGCATATCGGCTTGGTCGTCACGATATATCAGACCAAAGCAATGGACAAGTCATGTGCAAGATAAAACTGACTGAGATGCAAGGAGGCTCAACAACGAACTAGATTGCGTCACCAAAGAACGGGTGTTATACGGAGTGGTCATTAAACATCCTGATCAGTAATACTGCATCATCCTCTTGCTGATAATCAGTTAGATGGTGGTCGGTGGTCACACAAACCAAAGAAAGCCATGGGCAATCGGCCAGATTATGAAGTCAAGCAGCCGAAGGAACAATCTGGGGAGATCTGACGGAGCCCGCAATCATGGTCGAGCCATTTATTCATGGTATTGAAATCAGAGTCAAGTCGGCTCAGGAACAATTCATGCTATGGACAAGCAAATTCTGGCGTTTGCATGGATGTCGGAAGCTAAGGACACAGAAAATCCTGCTCGCCGTCATCAAGTCGTCGCGGGAATTGTACAACGAACATCCAGGAGATAAGTACGCTCGGCATCTCCTACATCGACTACACTCGGGGGGCCTGAGCCCGTCGCGCATGTATCTGTATGCTGCCGAGTGTATCTTCGTCCTCTACAGTGCATTCACGCCAGCTTCGCTATCATGACTTTCACATAGCAGCAAAAGAGTTGCCAACCAGGCGTGGGCCAACTATGAAGACTATGAAGACCAAGATAATCTGGATTCTCTTCAAGAGTATATATGGCAAAAGGGATAATGGTGCCCTCCAGGTTTGAGGAAGAATCAGAGGAGAAGGGTTCAACGCCTCAGGAACAGGGAGCTCAAGGAAGCAGCGGCCGAACGCAAGAAAGTGTGGCGCCCAAAGAAGAAAACTCAAGAAACCGACCATTCGGCAGAGGAGTGTTCGGCAAGTGGGCGTTCGACAGACGTTGGCATGGTTTTCTACATCCCGATAGAGTTTGCAGCTACTACAGATCAGGCCACTGTGGAAGAGGATGCTTATTCAGATGAAGAGGCCTATTCTGATTTGACAACCAAGAAATGATCAATCTCCTGGGACAATTGGCTCTATCAAGACAAGCAGTGTTCGACAGGAGGAAACACAACCATCTAAGGTCTCTTTACCTGAAGGGACTCGCCGATAGAAGGCCCTTGACCGACATGTTTGTTGATGGAGGTGCTGCCTTTAATATTATGCCATATACAACTTTCTGAAAGCTGGAGATGACCAAGGAGGATTTGCTAAAGACAGACATCGTGCTTAGAGATTTTGCTGGCAATCCTTCAGACACCCACGGAGCCGTTCACGTTGAGTTAATGATCGGCTCGAAGACTTTGATCACTACCTTCTTTGTGGACGACAGTAAGGGATCCTACAGCCTGCTTCTTGGAAGGGATTGGATTCATGTTAATTGCTGCGTCCCGTCTACCATGCATCAAATTTTAATTTAGTGGGACAAATGATGTTGAAATAATTTAAGCCGATGACTCAGTAAGTGTCGCTGCTGCCGAACATCGTTCCGAAAGTATGATGGTGTAGAATGCTTCTCAGAAAGAGAGTGGAGAGAAGGTCCTGTCAGTACCTATTACCAGGATCAACAGCCAATCCAAACAGTCAGCTCTTACAACAATTTTTAGTGGGAACACCATAGTTGTCATGAGAGCTTGCATCAGGACGTTGGCAACTTGATAGCTGATAGAAGACCGTTGGCTGAGAATTATTATCACTGAGAAAAATCGGTTCTTGGTGTTAAAAGAAAAGCTAATGTGTTATGGTGACATGCGTGTATTACACACACGTACAATGGGAAAAGCCGGCTATCGGTAAGGAAATAGCGAGCAATGCTATAAACAGGGATACTTACCGGCTCAGTGTTGGAAGATCGAGGCATCAACAAAAGACCAGTCTTAACATTCATGTTATTCGGTCATCAAATCAAGGCATCTGTTGCAATGCAGTTATGAAGGAACTGTACAGCATGGCGTTATTGAAGAAAAGGGGCTCCTATCAAATGACTCTCCTCTTCTGTGAGGAAGTTTCGACTACAGCATATACACTTGACGTGGTTGCCGGCAAGGAGCGAAACGAAGATGTATATGTATACATATACATGAAAGTTGCATGTCCAGCCACTAAAAGTTATGAGGCCCAAGGTCACAGGGAGCCAAAAAATTGAAGCCATGATCAAATACAGAACTGACCGAATAGAAATAAATATCGGAGATAAGCTCATATCAGAGAAGTCACAGATATCAAACTGCGTTCAGTTTAAGCTTCAGACTGCAACGGCCGATTCCAAGGTAATAAAAGGAATTATAGCATCTTCGTCGGCCAAAAAATGGAAGGGCGTACATGCAGATGTGGGGAGCCAATGTCGAACAAGATCTTTGAACGATTCATCATGAAGGAGGACAAAATGAATGATTTCCCTTGGCTCCTTCGTCTTCAACGGTGGTTTGTGCAAACTCTCTTCTTATTTCTCCAGCAGTTTTAATGTCTGAAATTGAAAATGTTAAGAATGCAAAACTGTTGATTGAAATTAAAATTTTAAGAATAATTCCACTCTATATGTGTTATAAATGTTTTAGTCTATCCATTGTTGAGATGATAAATAGATGCTCTTTTTTTATGTTTCACCCATGTCTAGTTTATAACTTTGATCTCTTTAAGAGTTGGGTTTAGTGGTAATGATATTTGTCCTAAAATCTTTGAAATTTGTGGGTTGCATAAAGTTTGAGCTTTGTCTGAAGTGGTCGTGAAATCTGAACGGAAATAGAATTTGCTATGACATTGTTCTAAGAGATACTTGAGATCCGGAGAATTTTGTAAAATAATAAAATAAAATTTGCTTGATGTCATATTGAGCTTCGTCGAACTGTTGTGACCGCTAGTGAGATTATAGTCATATTCCCAAGATCAAGAATCACATACACGTTATAAATAATAAATTCCTTGATGAGGCGTGGACATTCTCTCTTTGATTAGAATAAGATATGAGGCTATTCTAAAAAATATATTATACAGAAAAAAAACGACGGACACGTGTCCGCCAAGATTAAAACAATGGGTACTCCGATGCCCGCCATAAAGAGAAAAATGACGATCAAGTGATCGCCGAATAACAATGAAAAGATGGCCGAAGGCCCCATAGCCTCATAGTTTTAAGATGATTAGAGAGAGTGACATGTACAAGGAAAATAAAATACAAAGAAAATATTCACTTGCACTTCTTGACCTAAGTATATTACTTGTATCTCCTTATGGTTCAATTTTTGGCATTGCAATATTATGTGATGCAATTTTATAGTGATAAGATAAATATAAATAAATAAAAACTCCGGAAGGAAAGTAATCAAAGGATGAAAGATAAGCTATTCTTTGGCTTTTCTATTTTGCAATTGCCTGAGGACTTAGCACAAACTAAAAGCCCCATGGTTGAAGAGATAGATGGATGAGTAAAATACCATTTTATTCAAGTTTTTTGAAGAGATTTAAGTTATAGGCATGATACTCTTGAAATGTGATCGGCATTGCAGCATCACTTGATCAACAGAAAATGGGTAGGATTATGACATTTATACGCATATGCTTTTGCTGTTGACCTATTTCCACATGTATTGGAGAATCATTGTTTACGGGGCTTACATGCAGAAGTGTGAGAATATGGTGAGGGCTGTCCTTCCAAGTTAGTGTGTTCGAAGAGGAAAGGATACCCACCAACGATGGTGCATCATGGAAGACGGCTGATCGAAACAAGTTCGAAGCATGAAAATTCATACTCCGAACTTGGGGGGCCTATGTTAACACTAGATTTTGGTTAAGGAAGAATCGGCCAAGAAATCATGGCGAACAAGAGAGCGCCGATTTGAAAGGAAAATAAAAGAGCATTCGGCAAGGCTCAATACATGGAAACTCTTAAGAAAGTCCATGCGCTACAACTCATGGTTGCTCGATAAAGCCAAGGTTCGAGTGCATCTGTATACACGAGCTCCCAAAATCTCCATGATATTTGGCCCGGTGAAGCAAGTGAAAGGAGATGCTATGTATTCGGCAAGGAAGTGCATGTCAAGTATACGTGTATACGAGACCGGCCAGATATCATGCATGGACACGTCCGCCAAAGGAGCTTTGTTTTAGTGATAAAACGAATATTAAGGAGATATTGTTTACTATATTTAGTCACCGGACCTCACGCAAGATATGGGATTAAAGACCGGAGTTCATACGCCAACAGGAAGCATCCGTGAGGGCCACGAGATCCAGCGACGGCAAGAAAGTTTATTCGGGAAGTCAAATAGGAATAAATAAGTAATATTCTATAGAAAGTTTAGTCGGTTTAGGAGTAAACTCTCATTCGTACGCGGCAAGCTGATCCGTACGTGTATCGCCGAAGTCCTGGCATCCCTATATAAATATAGAGGGACACGGCAATTGTAAACATCTACCAAATCAAATACAACCAACCCGGCTCCGTGCCACCCTTCGAGTCCAGTCGTGTCGTTGATCTACTGCGAGGGGATACATCGACACGTCGACCTCCGTAAGTACCGGTAACCTTGTACCATGTCTAGTATGGTGCGGCGGATTTACACTACTACAGAATTGTCCATCACTGCCGGGCCATAACCCCCCTTCACTGCCGAAAACTGAACCGGCAGAACCATAGCGGTAGTGATGTGGGGTTCGAAACACTACCGGATCAAAACACCGGCGGTGTTGCGAGGAGAGACTGCCGGTTTGATATCGAACCGGCAGCGCACTGTCACCGAACACTGTCGGGTGTTCCACGGACCGGCAGCATTTTTGATCCAAGCACTGCAGGTTCGGAAGTCAGCCGGCAGAGTTGATATTGAGAGCACTGTCGGGCTTTAACGAACCGACAGAACTGTAAATTTGTCACTATCGGGTTAGAATGAGACGACAGTGTATCCAAGAGCTAACAATGTCGGTTTACTATGGACCCGTCAGTGAACTTTACGTAAACACTGCCGGCTGATTTCAACCCGACAGCGTAATTAGAGTGGAGACTATCGGTTGGTTAATGCAGCCTACAGTGATGTTTCTGTCGTCGATGACGGTTAGTAATTCAAACCAATAGTGTTTTGTATAGTTACACTACCGGTTTGTTTCTCATTCACTGTCGGGACCATGCCACCCGGCGTTTTTGTTTTAAATTTTTGAATTTATTCGTGGAATTCAGCTTTTTTTAAACCCATAAAAGCATCATATATACATTAAAATCGACAAAACATTACATGGTTTAAAGGTTACATACAACTACTAACTCCACCTAGGACATCAATTTCCAAATAAGAAAAACAATCACAATGGACATAAATAAAATCAAGACATCTTTCATAGGACAAGTCGCAATTCTTCTAATCTTCATATCTATGGAGAGAGGCTTCTCATCGATCTCCAGGGCTGGTTGATAGTGAAAGTTTTCACCATTGTAGGCCCTGAAAGCTTCAGCTTCAGTCTTGTATTTTTTGTAACAATTACCAGGGTAGCCAGAGACTTGAGCAGCGCAATCTTCCCAGTTTCGATAGATCCCTGGCACTTGACCAACATGCACTACATACCACGCCATGGTTTGCCTATACATGCAGCCAAAATAGGATGTTAATGCTATGTCATTCGAAATGTTATACGGCAAGATTTTCAACACCACGAAACTCATTAATTTCAACATCTATCTCATTTCAATCACACTTCGAGCATTAGAATGTCTTCAATCATTGCTGTAAATGACCACAATGTTTAAATCTAATTTGTTCACCATAGACCAATTAAAATTCAATCATTGCCTATATAAGGGTCCTGAACTGTTTGAAAGCAAAATCTAAATAGAAAAAGGAAATAGCAGGTTGGATTTATCAACACGGGCATTTCAACGAACAACTCAAAGGCAGTGACCGACGCACTCACCGAGCTTCCATGCGGTCCGCTGCGCGGCGCCCTAGAAGGAAGTAGAGGGCGCGGACGTGGCGTTCTTCCGGCGGAATCGGGCTCGAGGTCGCGCAGTACGGTGTCGGGCGTGGGGCGGGGGACGGCGGGAGGCTGCAGACGGTGGTGCGGTGTAGCGGCGGTCCCCGTCGACGTGGGCCGAAGAACAAGCGGGCGGCGGCGAGGCGAGAACAACGGCGAATTAGATCTCATTCTCTCATAGGCAAAATCTCGAGGAACCAAATGACTAATTAGTTCTCACCGTGGAAGGGCGCAGGACGCCGGCGTGACGTTTTGGACGTCGGAGAAGAACATAATGGAGGGGGCGCTGTAGGGGGCGACGGACGACTGCGGCGTGTGTGGTGGTGGTGCTCCGTCGGCGAGGCTAGTGGGGAACGATTGGGGCGCGGGGTCGAAATGACCTGGGAAAATTTTATTTCGCCGCGCCAGCTATTATATATCGTCGAGGCTGGAACGAATGGCGCGGGGTTCAAATGACATGTGAAATTTTCACCTCGCGTGCCCATTCTATAGTTAATCACTGTCGGTTTAGCAGTAGCACCGGCAGTGTTACATTATAGGTTCATTGCCGGTTATAAACGTCGGCTGACCCGACAGTGATCAGACACTGTTGCCACCTACCACACGATACCCCCGCTCACGGTGATAAGATCACACTGTTGCCACCTACCACCGCTCATTCCCACCTACCACCGCCTATAAAAATAGCCCCGCGCCGAGAGCCATGTATGGCGAACCGTGCGCCGGCTGACCTCTTCTGTTATTTGCCCACTTTCCTATCCACATATATGGCCTCTATTTGGGAGAAAGCCCTCCACATAAATATTTTATCATGGGTAGACAGTGTATACAAAGAGTACTAGAAGGGTGTTTTTGAAGATTAAGCTACAACGTTGTTGCCGTGCTGGGTGTGATGCTCGTGCAACACCATTGTTGCATGGACTACCGCAAGCGAGGAGCCAAGTAGCATGCATTCTTGTGCTTTGTCGCCGGGAGATGAGAGTCCCCTCTCCTGTCGGGCCTTTGCCAACACGGAGAGACATTGGTTCTTCATAGAGGTCCCATCCGCCTTACTTAGATCAGTAAGCATAACGTGTAGCATTGTAACCACCTCGGTCATAGGTGCTAGAAGGGTGTTTTTGAGGTGGTTATTTCTTAATGTGTTTGTACACTTTGATTGTTGTACCGTGTCAATTGTAATAAATTAATTGTACACTGAAAAGGGGTCATGTACCTTTGTGAAGCATGTCTACTCCCACAATGTAGAAATGTCTTGAATTTTTTTTTACAACCTTGTACACCCAAATTATGCCCCCACACAAGATCTTAGGTTTTTCCGGGTCCATATTTTTATTATTAGATTTTCCTACATGATAAACGCGATAGAAGGAGGTTAATTAAAGCTTGAAAACTCATGAATTTTGCACCAACCTACACCTTTGAATTGCCTCCTAGGACACATGGGACCATGTGGGAAATTTTGGCACCACTGCTCTGTTAGTGGGTAACCTTGATTCAACTTTGTAATTACTCGGGGTCGTCGTAGAAATTCAATTTAATTAAAAAAATACCAAACCTTGTCCGAAAAATCTCAAACATCATGGTTCCTTCACACGTGGCATGTGCACGTCTAAGAAAAAGTTTGAGGCCGAGACCACAGGAACGAAGATGACCCCGGCATAGCTTATGGATGTAATTGTCAGTCATGCTTCCGATGAAAGGGGTCATGTACCTTTGTGAAGCATGTCTACTCCCACAATGTATAAATGTCTTGAATTTTTTTACAACCTTGTACACCCAAATTATGCCCCCACACAAGATCTTAGGTTTTTCCTGGTCCATATTTTTATTATTAGATTTTCCTACGTGATAAACACGATAGAAGGAGGTTAATTAAAGCTTGGAAACTCATGAATTTTGCACCAACCTACACCTTTGAATTGCCTCCTAGGACACATGGGACCATGTGGGAAATTTTGGCACCACTCTGGCTCGTTAGTGGGTAACTTGATTCAACCTGTAATTACTCGGGGTCGTCGCGTAGAAATTCAATTTAATTGAAAAAAATACCAAACCTTGTCCGAAAAATCTCAAACATCATGGTTCCTTCACACGTGGCATGTGCACGCGTCTAAGAAAAAGTTTGAGGCCGAGACCCACCGAACGAAGATGACCGGCATAGCTTATGGATGTAATTGTCGGTCATGCTTAGATGAAAGGGGTCATGTACCTTTTGTGAAGCATGTCTACTCCCACAATGTAGAAATATCTTAAATTTTTTTACAACCTTGTACACCCAAATTATGCCCCCCAGAAGAAGATCTTAGGTTTTTTTGGTCCATATTTTTTTATTAGATTTTCCTATGTGATAAACGCGATAGAAGGAGGTTAATTAAAGCTTGAAAACTCATGAATTTTGCACCAACCTACACACTTGAATTGCCTCCTAGGACACATGGGACCATGTGGGAAATTTTGGCACCACTGGCTCTGTTAGTGGGTGGGTAAGTTCAACTTTGTAATTACTCAGGGTCGTCGCGTAGAAATTCAATTTAATTAAAAAAATACCAAACCTTGTCGAAAAATCTCAAACATCGTGGTTCCTTCACACGTGGCATGTGCACGTCTAAGAAAAAGTTTGCGGCTGAGACCACACGGAACGAAGATGACCCCAAGCATAGCTTATGGATGTAATTGCCAGTCATGCTTAGATGAAAGGGGTCATGTACCTTTGTGAAGCATGTCTACTCCCACAATGTAGAAATGTCTTGATTTTTTACAACCTTGTACACCCAAATTATGCCCCCCACACAAGATCTTAGGTTTTTTTCTAGTCCATATTTTTATTATTAGATTTTCCTATGTGATAAACGCGCGATAGAAGGCTCATCACTATCGGTTTCATATTTGCAAACCGGTAGTGTGTAGTCTCTTTCTTCCGCCGGTGCTCTATTAAAATCCAAAAGTGATATATTTCAAACGGACAGTTTAGTCTTTCTTTCGCCCGTGAGATTAATTCTGGGACTTTTAATTTACACTGAGTTGTGTGTTTGAATGATGATTACCAACTTTTCGGGTTAGTACATAGAGCATTTATATATTTATGTTCGTCCATGGAAAATAAGAAGTGCATCGAAAAATAAGAAGTGCGCCCGTATGATACATATATATATATAAATGGAAACATCCATTGGAAAGGAACATGATTACATATATATATAGAGAGGAGTCAAACCGATTACATATATGATAACAAAGACCTTGAAAAAAGTTACATATATGATAACAAAGACCTTTCCACGAAGAGATCAATGTTATCATCAAAGTGTACAAACACATTAAAAAATAAAAACGCCCGAAGGTTATGTGATTCTTGCTGATGAAATACCGATGGGATTTTAAGCCCATCGGCGCTGTTGACGTTCCATCGGTGCTCTTTGAGGTTTCTTGTGGTCGATCTTACAAGGAGGGCATTATTCGGATTTACATTTAAACCACAACAGCAAGGATGCCTTACAAGCAAAGCTGTGGTTTAGTCCAAAGAAAGCATGTATAGGCCCTCTCAAGAGAAGATCATCTTAATCTATGAAAATCTCCTTTTGATCACCAAAGGAGACCAAAATGGATTGAAGGAGATTTTCATAGATTAACATGATCTTCACCGAGAATGCCATGTCACTTATGGACATGTAAATCCAGCCATCCACCCTCCCAAACCACGTTGAACCGGATGGGAATGTCGACATCACTGGGCGGTTCTAACCACATTTGCTCAATCTTCGATAAGAATCTTGTAGCACCTCTTGTGAACCATTTTGGTGGCCTAAGATGCATAAGAACGATATCTGTACATGGAGGGCTTTCTCCCATAGAGAGGCCATAGATATGTATGTGGAGAGTAGCAAAGAAGATCGAGGAAGAAGAACAGCAACTAAATCAAGAGTATCAAGAAGAGAGGCGAAGTGCAAACCTAAGGGCCGCACTAGCCATTTTTATAGGCTAGAGGTAGATGTCGCGGGTAATGACCGGACACGCCAGTTTCAAATGGCACCCGGCAAAGTGATATGGACGATCCTTTGCCGGGTAATTGGCACCGACATAAACCAAGCACCGGGGCGTGGGTGCGGAGAACGTGGCAGCGGTGCAATGGCGTAGTGGTGAGGCCGTCCGGGCGTAGTGTTCACCCGTTGGCAATGCAAAACACTACGGTTCGAAACTACACCGGCGGTGATAGCGTAATCACCTTTGCCGGTGCTGAAATTTCACCGGCAGCAGTGTTATGGCCGACATTGATTTAACCCATCGACGCAGCAAAGAGGGAGCGCAGCCTTTTCTCATGGGGAAGCGGAGACCTTGTCGGTTTAAATAAGTGGAACCGGTAGTGAATATTACTAGAGCAACACGATTCACAAGGTTGCAGCCGTGACGTATCACAGGACATGACCTTTTAGTGAACACTACACGGCAGCCTATATGTATACTAAAAAATGAAAATTTATAATACGGAGTGTACGTGGCAGGCGAACGGGGTTAGTTGAACTCTCAATGCATTAACGCTGTGATAAAAGTAATGATTTCAATAAATCGATTTTTTATAGATATAACTATTTGTTTCACCTTTTTGTTAATCACTGTCGGTTCCTGTATGGGCCCGACAGTGATCAATGAAGGTGGGCTGGTTGTCATCCGCCATGGAAACACGGCCCGTGAAATTCGAAGCGTCGTCGCGGGAAATGTAGTGCCATCAGAGTGATGGTGCGATTTCCAACCGGCGATCGTGGGAATTCCAAGCGGTTGCATTGACGCCGCGTTCGATCGTGGGGAAGTGGAGCAGCCGGCTACCTCACTATTTAAGAACACACATTCTGATCATGGCGATCATCCTTTCCAGTTCTCCAACTCCCAATCAAGCCACATTGTCATCAGAGCACCATGGTGACGCCTCGGGCTCGGGAGGATCCAACAAGCGCACTAGGGAGGAGATGGAGGCGGCGGAGGCCAGGGGCAAGGAGCCGGTGGCCGACTCCTCCTCCAATGACTCCTATGTCCCGCCCTCTCCCAAGCGGGTGCCATGGACGTTCTCGGCCTCCCGGCCAGAGGAGGCGGCCAATGCTGTTCGGCTTGAAGATCGGCCGCCTCCGGGAGATAATCGAGAGGGATTTCACCCTCGATCGCGTCTCCGGCCAAGGGGGACTGAAGGAGGCTGGCGGACGGCCATGGTCTTCTTCCAAAGGTGGAGCCACCTCTGGAAGCAAAGATCAACCACTACGCCCCCAAGGTGGCGGAGTTGGCGGATCGATCCTTAAGGCCTTGGCCAAGAAGGACGACGCGTGAGGAGGAGGAGGAGGCGAGGACTAGGCGGCGGCCTTCCTCTTTTTTATATATTTTTATCATTTTTATTATATGTTCTATTTTTCTTGTATATATTAATAAAATAAAAATTATATATATTATTCTTTGTGTGTTGCTCCCTCCGTCCCCTGAATCTGTTTCGTTTCAGGTTGAAAGAGCGATTAAAATTAAATCGCGCTTTTAAATTTGATTTGAATCTTTACTTGTTCAATGTAAAATTTATGAAAAACAAACAATTAACGTCGGTTGTGCTTTGGAAAATACGATCGCCGTTGAGTGCCGAGGAGACGGCCATTGGGCGCAGCGGTGGTGGGGTTACGTTTTCCGAGGAAGATCTTTTGGAAACGCCACATTTATACCCCGTCCCGCCCCCTCCCGTTATCCAATGCTAACTTCTTTCGTGCCCCTCACGGGGAAAGCCCGGACTGCTGCCCACGATCGTCGACATGGCCGCCACCCGGGAGGAGATGAAGTTATTTGTGGAGCGCCTCCGCGCCGCCCTCACCAAGCTAAACGGCCCGGCCGACGACGTTGGCTTTGCCAAGGGTGAATCTGCCCCTCGAGGAGAGGGCCAACTGCCTCGCCCTCCGGATCGACTCTCTGGCCGGTACCCTCGCCGAAGGGATACCGACCAAACTGGAGGAGGCCAGGAAGGCGGCCGCCAGGAAGCCGGCCAAGCGGGCGGCCAAGAAGGCCAAGAAGGCGGCCTAGGTTCTCTTCTTTTTTATGTTAATTTATGTGTTCTCTGATTTGTGTGGATGTGTAAGATACAATGATCTGTGTGGTTAATTTGCTAATGAATTAGTTTGTTGGTTAATCTGTTGCATGTCAATCACTTTATCTTTCGTTAACTTGGGTCTCACTTTGTTTCCTTGTATCGGTTTAATATGATGCGTGTCAATCTTAATTTTCTATCAGTTGCGTTTCCCTCATCTTAGAAATTAACCGCGGCTGAGTCCTATTTATACGTACATTGTATTTTGCTTCCTCTCCCAAGTTAATCGCTATCGGTTCTAATTCAGCACGGTGGTGTCAATCTTCAAATCGCTTTCGGTTCTAATTCAAACCCGCGAGTGATCTGTGACCATCAATACCACTGCCGGGGAACGATTGAACCCGGTGGTGATCTGAGTCTTCACTACCGGATTTAGTCAAGCCCGTGGAGTTTACGGTCGCCCCACGCCTGAACGGTTCATCACTGCCGGGTGCGGTTCATCGCTGGCGGTGGACTAAATTTTCGGCGGTGATACCGGGCGGTAGTGATGAGCGATTACGTAGTAATGTTAGATTATGTTGCAAGTAGTCTTGTTACCATGCTTAGTATCCGTTGACACTGTTATCCTATATGTCAACAAGAGATGAAATAAGGACATAAATTGAATATATACTTAGAATAGAGGTTTAAACTAATAAATTCCACGAGTTTTGTTGAATTGTGTATTTCCAGGGACTTAACAGGTAAATGCTGAGAAAGATGGAGAAAGTTCCGTAATATACAAGACATATGATGACAAGACTTGACGTGAAGTAACTCAATCTGAAAAGCGAACTAAAACAATCTAGAAGACACCGAGGAAGACACCGGAAGGAACTAGAGGCCAAGAGGAGGAAGGCCACCGCGGCCGCCGATTGCCATTTTCGCGTGACCACCGTGGGGCCATGATGTCGCCTCAGACTTCTAGGTCGGTTTACAACCGACTTTGAGGTTGTATCTATCCCGTTGTTGAAGGTCGGTTTGATCCAAGGGTTGTCGTTCACCGCCAAGTACTATATAAGAAGACCCTCGACCCCGGGCTTGATATCGAATTCATTGTAAACCAAAGTCGAGGTAAGTAGAAGAGAGTTCCTCCACTAGAGATTAGAGTTAGCTACTAGTTCTAGTTCATCTAGTTCTAGTTCATCCAAGTTGATTAGTAGACAGATACAATTAGAGCTGGGTGTGTCTACCCGGAGTTCTCGATCTTCAAGTATTACGGTATGAATTATCTTGTATCTATGACTTTGCACTTAATTAATAATATGTGTTTGCTTTGCTATGTTCTTACTTTTTATTCTAATAGTATGATTGATATAGATGTAGTTTATGATAGATATATGTATCTATTCGTAGAGCGCCCTAATTCAATACTTTTCGAGTGGGTTAGGTGGTAAAGATATTTATGTAAGCGTGGTGCTTATATATGATTTACGCGAATGCACCTTATATTCGGGCTGTGTGGTAGATCGTGGGAGTGACAGTCTGTTGAGTCCTTTTGAATCCCTCCTCCGTTTATAAGACACGTGGACATTGATTATGGGGAATATCTTGTTTCGCTCTTGATTTTCCTTGATAATCGTCTCCCTGTGTGCTAACGGATAGACCTTTTATATTTATTTTTCTTAGATTGCAAACAACACATATCACAAGTATCACATATGCATTTCCTAGCATTTTTCTTAGGATGACAACCTATCACATAGTAG
>JADLZK010002510.1:0-90973 GCA_015847255.1 Hyparrhenia diplandra
TTTATAGAGGGACAATAAGAATAGATACAAATTTGCTACAGTGATTGCTACAAAGGCTCCTCCTGCTATGCATTAATTGTCCACCATAATGAGTTCAGCTTTTTTTTTGTTTATTGACTCATTCATAACACATTGCTCGTGAAGTCGGGTTGCCTCGCCCAGCCCAAACTTGATCAGTCTACCTTTCAAGTGTCAAGTCGTAGCTTATTTATTTTGCTTGTTTCATGAATTATTGGATGATGTTGTCTAAACGTATGAGTACTGAGACTATCGTCATATCATGGTGGCCTGGTGGGCTGTTTTTAAACTTTGACGAATTTTGGATCATTCGATGCATGAATGGATTAAATTTATATGTACTTGATGTTTGTTGGCTTGTTCTCGTGATATTTCCCTGTAATGTGTTTTTGAGGTTTGGCTCATGAGCCCAAATGAGCTGCTCGAGCTCTTAACGAGCCGAGCCGAGCTGCTCTTCTAGCTCGTTTGTTTAACGAGCCGAGCCAACATCTAAACGGCCGAGCCGCTCGTTAGCCACCCTGAGTGGCTGGTGGTTTATGGGCTGCCTTGCTGGAAAAGTTGGATCTGATTGGCTTTGCTCAGGGGATGCTTTTGCTCAGACCGCCGCTGAACGGCCGGCTGAAGGCTTTTGGTTTTGTGTGTGTGTGTGTGTTTTTTTTTTATTTTGATAACATTTTGGTTTTGTGTTTGCAAGTTTCAAAAAAAAAAAAGTACTAGGCAAAAAAAAAAGGGAACTCACAAGGATAGTTTTTTTTTAATAAAAGGACTAGGATAATTATTTTTGTGTTATTGGCAATAGAATGGCTACGATATATGATGGCAATGTGCCATGCAAATAAACTGGTGATATTACATTAGAAATGAAAAGAAAAAGAAAAAATCTTTCTTATGTGAAGTCTTCGCGGGAACTAAGAAATAACAAGTGTGTGATAGATAAAAAAGATAATATAGATGATTAGACAAAAAAACAATTTAAAAGTTTTGAACAATAAAATGCCCCTTTCAAAAAGCTTTGAACAACCACCGCAATGATGCCAAATCAGTTTCGGTGTACGTGGCCATCGGACCATGAGGACCTTTTCTAGCATTTGTTTGTCACCTTACCTCAGTCCTAGATAAATAATTTTGTAGCGATTTGGCTTGTAGTCCAATGATAGGAAGGTCCATTTACCGGTGTTATGCATTAAGTGGACGTTTAAAAAAAAAAGATAAATAATTTTGTAAAGCTTAAAATTATCCTTAAATAGATTATTACGTTCTACACGAACATGGAAAGATGAGGGTGTCTTTTGCCAATGATGTTAACCTGTCTAAAACATTCCCCAAAACTTATTTATATTTATATATAGACCCCATTCGAAATTAGTTCAGAGCTTCAAGCGACGACTGATGGCTGGCTGATGCATTTAAAATATAGGGTTAACTAGACCCCAGTATCTCCGGCACGTTACATATGGCAAAGCATATCAGGTCCTTTCCAGACACAATCTGAAGCTAAAAGGTTGCGATGATGAGCCAACTTCGTCTGCTTGGTTCAGTGTTTATCCTGGAGTGGAGTTACAAACTGCAACGTTTTCCTCTTCTCTTGGGTGAGATAGTAGAACTCCGATGCAGTGCTAAACCTGTGCAAGGCCGGATTTCTTCCATGTTATATACACCACCCCTCCTCCGTCTTGGGTCACGTACATCTCAGAGCTTCGACAGCGCAATGTCCATCACTTCAACGAAGAAATCTGCATTATCCGCCGCAGAGATTCAATGTTAATTAACCCAATGTTAAAAGATTATTAAACTAGTACAAACAAGAATATCACCGAGTAGTCTATATTACTAACGTACCAGCATCTTCCTTGGTGAAGCATAGAGGGGGAGTGATCCTGAAGACGTTCCCGTAGAACCCGCCTTTGCCGACCAAGACGCCCATGTCTGCATATCCGCAATCATCATCACCAGAGGGGGAAAAACAAGGAACATCGATCGATCACTTGCATATATACTCTGCAGCTGGCATCTGATAAATCCGCTCGATTTTGAGGTCAATCCTTCTTCATAGACTTACCTTTCATGTGTTCCATGGCTTGGCAGATCTCTTCTTTCGCCGGTGTCTTGAGCTGCCGATCGGTGACGAGCTCGACGCCGAGCATGAAACCTGTTCCCCTCACGTCGCCGATGACTGCGTGAAACCAACAGGAAAAAAGGATCAGGATCAGCCGAGGCGGTTATGCTGTGGTCAGAAAGAAGATCGAATCTGTCGAATTCCTGAACAGAATCAAAATAATCCAGTTGGGTCAGTAATCAGAATGTCAGGCGCACGCACTTTCGTGCTTCTCCTGGAGACCACGGAGGCGGTCCTTGAGGTAGGAGCCGACGATGAAGGCGTTCTCCTGGAGCTTCTCCTTCTCCAGCACCTTGAGGACGGCGAGCCCACCCGCGGTGCACAGCGGGTTGCCGCCGAACGTGTTGAAGTAGCAGCGCCGGGTCAGCACCTGCGCGATCTCCGGCGTCGTCACCACGGCGCCCAGGGGGATGCCGTTGCCGATGCCCTGAAGCAACGAGAGAACGTTGTCAGGTTCAGAGCGTCGTCGATCGATGGCACGGAAACTACAAGGGAAGAATGGCGTGCCAGGCGACCTTTGCCATGGTCACTATGTCGGGGACGACGCCGTGGGTCTCGAACCCCCAGAAGTGGCTGCCGACGCGAGCGAAACCCGCCTGGACCTCGTCGGCGATGCAGAGCCCGCCGGCCTTGCGGACCTTGTCGTACGCCAGCGGCAGGTACCCCGGTGACACCTCCACGATTCCACCCACACCCTGTACATTACAGCACGATTTTATCATTCCACCCGGCTGGCCTGTTCATGACGATCTTCGTCGCAGTCGCAGCGTCGATCAGTACCTGGATGGCCTCGGATATGAATCCGGCGACCTGGCCGGTGGTGCCGAACTCGATGATCTCCTGCACGTCGCGCGCGTACTTCTCGGCGTCGGAGCCGAAGACGCCTCTGTAGGGGTCCGGGTTCACGGCGTGGTGCACGCCACTCTACTTGAGCAGCGAATGGAGATCACATGCATGATCGGAGATGGATTTCATATATGTATTTTTCTTGTTTGTGCGTACCTGGATGACGTTGAACTTCCAGTTCTTCTGCGCGGTGGCTCCCATGGTGCCGGCCGCGTTCCCGTGGTACGAGTTGCGGAGGGAGATGATGTCGTGGGAGCCGTGTACAGCCGCGCCATCAGGATGGCGAGCTCGTTCGCCTCCGTGCCGGAGTTGGTGAAGAAGACGACCTATATAAAAGTAAAAGAATGAGCGTCGATCAGTCATGGCTTTGCCGGACGGCTGAAACAAAACCGACAAAAGAGGCGATCATCAGCAGCCACGTGCCTTGAGATCGCCGGGCAGCTTGGATGCCAACGCCTCTGCGAAATCGGCGATGGCGTGGTTGAGGTAGAGCACGGTGGAGTGCTGCAGTCGCTTGGCCTGCGCGGTGATGGCGTCCACGACGTCGGGGTGGCAGTGGCCGCAGCACACGGTGGCGATGCCGGCGAACGCGTCCAGGTAGCGCCGGCCGTGCTCGTCGTACAGGTACTGCCTCTTCCCCTCCACGATGTTCAGCTGCAACAACACAACGATTACAGGAGCCGTACAGGAGCCCGTTCGGCCGGCCAGCATGGATTGCGGCCGGCCGGCCGCAGATGCATCTATGTGCATTCGATCGATCAACGTACGGGATTGGGTAGAAGTGGAAGAGGGACGGGCTGAGGTACTCGGCGCGCTTGCGGGCGATGTCGGCGGCGCTCGGGCCGTCGTAGGGCAGTGGGACGTGGTCGAACGCCGGCATTCTCGGCGGCGCCGCCGCCGCCGTCTCGGCCGGGACCGCCGCGGCGACACGGGAGAACGCCCTCCTCGCCAAACTCCGAGCCCCCAGCTGCATCATCATCGCCACTCACGATTGATTGGTTAGTTAATTCCCCTTCTCCTCGCGTCCCTCAAATCAAATTATTACGCGTCAACTAATTGGGATTAGTTTTTTTTCTTGGCGTTGGAAGGCGAGGGGATGCGTGGCCGTGCGGGAGTAATCAGGAGGACGACGGGGGTGGGGTTTATATGGGCCTTTGCAAAGCAAAGCTACACTAAGGATTTGGTGTACACGTCGACATGTTTCGAAAATTAAAGCTTTGCGCTCGTTCTCTCAAAACATCAAATCTCGAACGGAAGATCCGTTACGGATTTTGCAAAAATCAAGGAACGACGGGAATTCCACAGAATCAGAAGGTGATCCCAAGGATCTGGTGTTTCCTTTTTGAGCTCTAACTGTGCGGCTACAGTCGTGCTCCAGCAGAAAGAACACAAGACGGTGCTCCAGTTTTAACCAGCTCGTGCCCAACGATATGATGTCCTGTCTTGTCAAAAAAAAAACGATATGATGTCTGGTTCATTGCACCTGGACAGACTTACTCCCTCCGTCCCAAAAATAAACGACGTTTTGGGTTTTCGTCGCCACAAGTTTGACTCGATTTGTAGAAAATACGCAGAAGATTTAAATCTCCAAATAAATTTGTTAAAAACTAGATCAAAAAATCTTTCCAATGATACTAATTATGTAATATAAATATTAATCATATTTTAATATATAATTACCGGCAGATGTTTCCGAGGCGAAAACGTCGTTTATTTTGAGACGGAGGGAGTACCGTACACAAACGGCTAAGATCTGCTCGTATGTGTTTTCACTGATGAAGCTCCCTAAAGAAGGTCATATGTTTGTTTTTCTTAACGAGATGCACACTGTCATTTTAAACATGTTTCCGTGCCTGGATTTATGGGTCTAATAATCACATAAAACAGGCATTATTCTCCTCAATCTGCAACTAGGTTGGGTTATGTTATTTTTAGTGCTCTGTCTGCTAGTGGCATGCGAAATCAGCTCAAAATGGTACGCGCGATGGTGCGAATCGGAGGGCACGGCAATGCATTGATGCTTGCTTTAATTTCATTCTTTAAACAAATAGAAATGCAATCGTACAAATATGGTCTGAGTCTGACAGCAATTAGGGGCGCACACTATAGCCATCACTATCAAGCAAATGAGATGTGATTTGGCTCTGATGAGACGGAACACATTTCTATAGGTCACGTCCCGTTCTTGTTTATGCAATGAGATAAGAGCGTCTCCGAGAGTTTCCAAAATCCACTCTCAATCCAAATCTTTTTGTTATGCATTGAGATAAGAGCATCTCCAACAACTTCCTATCTTAACTCCTAATCTTTCCAATATGGGGAAGAATCATAAGTAGGAGACACGGTTCTAATGCAAATGTAGAAAATAGAAAAATCAATAAAAGAAAGGTTAGGTGATTTGAAAATAGTCCTAGATTCCTAATGCAAAATTGTTTTTATATTTTTGGGGCGAGATTTTGGAAACTATTGGAGGAAGCCAACAAATATGCTCGGCAATTTTATTTTCAGACAGTTAGAAAACTCATTTATTTATCAACTTTGTTTTTTTCGAAATTATTGTAGAAGCTTCTGTGCACAATGTTCTGCAATAGATGATGCAAGCTTCTAGATTGACATGAGCCGATTTGCTCCTCCAGTATGTACTTGATTTGGTTTAGAAAAAAAAAAAGCCTCTTCTAAAAAGTAAGCTGTGCACAATAGTTCTGTTCCCAGGATGGTTAACTTTGCATTAAAAAGCTAGGCACCTAATTCGAGTTCAGTCTATAAATAATCATGAGCAATCCTCAGTTTTCGTTCTTGCTATCTTTGTCTTTCTTCATAAAACAAATTTTGCAAGCAACACGTTGAGAGAATTATTGGTTCAAGGATGTTGCATTATTGACTCAGGTGTCAGTAGTGTGTGCATGCTTCCTAGTTGTATCCACAATGGATCTCTTATCTGATGACAGAGTAGGTGGTATAGCATTCTTTATACTCTTTGGTTGGGGATAGAGACGTGATCAAGAAAGCAACTACTACAGTGCTTGCTCAGACATCACTAAAAAAAAAAACTTAGTTTGCATCAGTGTATGGTAAGTGGCACAACACTTGAAAATATAGACAAATAGAGTTGTCAAACAGCAAGATTGATGTTGTGATTATTAGCAGAAGCAGTAGCTAGCATTTTAATTTTCTTTGACAATTTGGATACCACACCAATGGGTATTTGGATCCACTACACTAAAAGTTAAATGCTTGGATCAAGTAGGTCCAGCTAGTTATTAGTTGCGCTAATAACTGCCGCCTACTCTGGATGTTACAGTTGACGACGGCGCGCCCACGCCGCCGCTTGGGCTCGCAGCCACGTCGGCCCCACCTCAGCCAACCACGGCATCTGTGGCTGTTGTAGGGAGGACGGGGCCGCCGACCGAGGCCGACGTCTAGGCCTTCATCAAGTCTCTCCGCCTACCTCTTGAGGAGCCATTGATGACCAAGACCCCACCGCGGCTGAGGCGCCCTTGCACCATCAGTGAGGATTGGGTACCTAGGCGTAGTGACCGACTTACGATCAAGTCCGCCTTCCGCGACCCTTAGCCGGAGCGGCAGGCGTGTCGCATCCTTCTTTACAAATGGGAGGGCTACTAGCCGGGGGTGTCGTCGACCATACCGGATCCATCCATCGCTGTCAGGTTCAACAGCCAGTTCGCGAACGTCGTGGGGTCACCTAAGCGCGGGGACGTCCACGAGATCTTCCCCATGCGCGGCTGTCGCTGGGCGAGGACAGTCGAGCGCCTCTAGTGTGTCCCCTTTTCTCTGTTGCACAACTGTGTTTTTCCTTAGTTTACACTATAGATTTCCAACGGGCCGGCCCGGAATCGGGCCATGCCGCGCCGGCCTGTACCGTGCTTTGGCGGGCCTCATGCCTGACATCGAGCCCCACGGGCCTAAAAACGTGTCGGGCCGGTCTAAGAAGCACGTATACATTTTAGAGGGCCGCACCGCCCGACGCCCGCTAGGCAAAAAAAAAAAAAAAAAAAAAAAAGTGAAGGAAGGAACGGGGGAACAAGGGAAGGAGAAGAGGCCGAGCCGCCCCCGGCGTGTTTGCGGGCTTGCGGCTCGCCCCGCGCCGCAGCCGGCGCGCTTGCCGCCGCCCCTCGCTTGCTGACCGACCGCCGCCCGGCTTGCGGCATCGGGAGGAGGTAGGGGATGTCGCCATGGGAGTGCGACGGACCACCGCCGCGGCTGCTTTTGGTGGGCTAAGCGGCGGTGCTAGCAGGAAGTGGCCGCCGCACGCGGCTGCACGTGATGAGGGAAGCGGTCGGGCCGACAGGGAGGCTGCCACGACTGCTTGTGTTGGCGGCGGGCGCTATCCAAGGGTGGGGGAGTGTGCGACGGCATGGTTAGAGGAGGGTAGGGTTAAGTGAGGAGCAAGGTGGACTGATGGACTGCTAGGCTGTTGGCTTTGGTGTTGTTGGGGCTTTCCCCATCGGGCCTCACCGTGCCTTTGTCCATTTTTTGGGTCGTGTCGTGCCGTGTCCGTGCTTGAGGGTCAGCCCAAGCACGTATTGCTGCCCCGTGCCGTGTCGGGCCATGCTCGGGCCGGGCTAAAATACCGTGCTTCGTGCCGTGCCGTCGGGCCGCGGGCCGCATGGAAATATATAGTTTACACCCATTCTGCTCCACCATTACAGTCGGTGTCTTGTGTTAGTGTTTTTACTTTTGCCACCTCCTCGGCAACTCGCCATGGGACTTGGCACAAGTTGTGTATGAATTCTAACTCTTTTTAATGAAGTACGAGCTAAGCCCGCTTTTGAAAAAAAAAACTATTGGTGCTATTTTGTACAACTTTTACTTCATATTATGTGAACAAGTTGAGGAAGAAGATTCTAAGTTATTGTGGCCTTCATCCTAATGGTGCATGACAAAGTAAACAACAAGATGGAGCTGTGTTTCCCAGGTGCTAAATTATAAGTGCGCTAATGACGTGCAACATGCCACATTTCATTATCGAGTAATGCTAGTGCAACCGCTTCTTCCCTTGCTACTTGAATGTGGCCGGGCATTGATAGAAACAGTCTAGAAGTACATTGAATGTGGACACAATACGTTCTGCATAGCATCCTTCCGACCACCCCCATGAGGCCATGACCATGATAAGGCAAATCATTCTCACAAGCAAGCTACCTAGCACCTAATAAAGCCAGGGTAACGTCATCTCCACCGGCATTGTCCATCTTAACGACAGATCGAGCAAAAACGGACGCAGCATATCACTTGAGCCCTCTTTTTACGTGTCTGCTGTCTACTCGATCGAGTTTCTTTTCATGACGCTCCAGCTTGATCAGCTAAGACACTGAATACAGAGGGTCTCGCTCGAGCTACTCCCTCCGTCCCTTTAAAAATGTCGCTCAGGAAACGTGTTTGTGAGGGGACACGCTTTTCAAACACCACACCTTCAAATGACGGAGGAGTAAGTCACAGGCGTCGCTGCGTGTGCGTACCTCTGCATTTTCTTTATTCGGCTAGCTTCTGCCATCTTGTGCTGCCCATGGCGTCGCTGCGTAGACAATTAACTTCGATCGATGGTGACAAGAGCTGCTGCTGGTTTACTCGACCAGCGCGCGTCTTACATACTTTTGCTTTTTTCCTCATAGGCCGTGATAAAGACGCACTAGCGGTAGCGGCATGACCTCTCTGCCTAAGCTCCCTCCAAGAAAACAACATATATGTGCTTGTCGACTATGATGGATGGATGGAGCCAGGGATTTGGACATTTGGTACTAGTTTATTATAGATCTGCGTGATGGCGTGTGTATGCTTGTTTACTTGGGTTCTTCGTCAGTTAATTCGTCACTGATTGGCGTGCTTAGCTTGTTGTTGGCAGGATGCATGATCGATCCGATCAGTACTGACGGACAGGAACAGGAAGGAGGGAGGTTTTTGGTATGTGTGGTGCGCTCGTAGATAGCTAGTGCTCTTCGCTTTCTTCTGCGCTGATGATGATGAGTAGGTGAACGAAGGGGACATATATTATGGACTCGTCGATCATAAGGTTAGGCCTGGATGGGATCACTCAACAAATGGAATTGAAGCACTCCGCGTAGGGGCTCCTGTCTCCTGATGAGGATTTCCACCTATACTGACGAAATGCTAATTGGACGAGGCATTGTGCAACCTGAAATATTATCGATCCAAATGTTAGCCGTTATCAATTTTACAGCACCAACTTTTCGGAGACGCAGTGACAGCTCACAGCCGGATGGTTTGTTGTGCAGCCAGCAGAATCCAAGTAAGCTGACTGTTTATATTTATAAAGATTTATATGGAACATGTAATGCAAAGCGCATCTGGTGTAGTGGTATCATAGTACCCTCCCACGGTACTGACCAGGGTTCGATTCCCTGGATGCGCATAACTTCTGATTTAAGTTTTTCATTTTTCTCGCTTCAGTATTGACGTCATTTTTCAATTTCCCTTTTCCATGTTTTCCCTCTGACTTCTTTTTTCAATCCTGTATTCCAATTTTATTCGTTCCCCTACATTTTCACTTCAGCCTTGACGTATACTTATTCTTACTAGTATAGTGTCCATACTAACGTCACGGCTTTATTTTAGGGCTGCACATGAAAACAACAAAACTATGATATTTTTTTTTCATTGTGTTCAACTTTTACACAATTGATTTGACCATGTACATATAGAATCCAGAAAACACTTTGGCATAAAAAGATATAATAAAGTTATTTCCTGCATTAACCACCTAATTAATATAGTAAATGTGGCATGACATTCCAGTTAAAAAAAAAACTTAGGCCCCAATATACATGTAACTTTATAAGTTCAAAAATCTAAAGCACAACTAAATCAATATAGTAAATGGGGCATGGCTTTCCGGTATACACAAATAGTAGGGATATATTTAAAACTTTTTATAAGCTAGAACAATGATTGAAACTGAAAAGCAAATGCAGGCCAAGTTACAGAAGCTAGCAAATTTGGTTATGCAGGAAGTTTAATCCTAACCCTTCATGATTTTTCAGTTAAAGGGTTAGAACTACGCCACTGACATATCCCAGTCCCAACCCACCTATCAATAGTCAATTAACTCAAAAAAAATCTGACAGGAACATGGGTATGCAGGCTGCTGACCTGTAATTCATCTAGAAAATTTAGCAAGTTCAATGGCATTATGGTTAGCCAACTTTCAGCTAGGTCTCTCTTGACGAGGGAATCTGAACTCCATGATGAAGAACCAAAGAATGTATTTGAACAAAGTGAATTGAGTACTGTACAATGACCAAATTCAATGACTTGCCTCAGAATCCTCCCTTGGGCATAAGAATGTATTTGAACAAAGTGAATTGAGTACTGTACAATGACCGAATTCAATGACTTGCCTCAAAATCCTCCCTTGGGCATGCACAAACAAAGACAACAGATAATCGAAGGCATCCAAAATTAGTATAATAACATAACATAACATACAGGAAAATTAGTACAATTAGATTCACAAAATCGATACCATTCTTCAGCTCGAATGGCTGCTGCATATACTCGAAGGCTTCCAAAATCAGCCATACATTTTGGAGCCATATTTCTTCTACAAACCAGGGGCACCACCAGAAACATAACCACAATCGGATCCACATGAGTATTAATACTATGTGATGATTCAAATGAGTTGAGATTCGAAGCCTCACGTGTAAATTGCATATATCTGAAATTACAAAGCATAGGAGGAGAGAAGCATAAAGTGATTGAAGGAGGCTTCGCGGATGGAGGTGGGATGCAACATATCAGATTCCATCAGAAGATGTTCAAGGCCGGACACATATGTGCTTTATTCGCCAGCTTGCCTCGATCATGTATGGGACCATCTACACCGTCGCCATCTGCTCGACGGAGGCATTCCCCAGGCCACCGGCGGCGCAATGGATGGAGCCCGACATGAAAGCGACCTCGGGGTCGACGAGGAACCAGCAGTGCCCAGTGGTCGGTGTGTCGTTGCCCGGCCGCCGCTGGCGGCCCACAATCCTGGCTTGCCGCCGCCCACCGTTGCCACTGCGAACCCTATCTTCCACCATGACGATGATCAGCGGCTGCATGGCGACTGCGACGGTTGGGGGCGACGAGAAAAGTAACGCAGTGGCCGACGCATGCGGGAGGGTAAAGAGGAACACCCCCTATCTTGCGTGATTGATCATGCCCCTGTCCTTTCCTCTTTTTCGCGAGACAATGGGCGGGTGGGGGGCCGTGTCCAATACTTTGATCCTGGCCGTTGAATCGGATCGAGTAATAAGAGAGAAGGTTTAGAAGCCATCTGAGTGTTCATTTTGAATGGATTTGAATGTAGAGAAGTTGGTGCATTAGTAGGGTAGATGAAGTGTTGTGGGTACCTTCGTTTTTTTCGAGTTCTCACAAGATATGTGAATTGAGGATGTATAAAAAAAAAGTTCTTGGATATAATTCTTTCTCTTAATCCAAATCGACCTTCTACTGTAATATTTAAAGGTGTTACATATAGTATGCATTTGTTTATGCCTCTAATAATAATAATTAGTATGCATTTAAACAAATTTTTGCAGTTTTTTTTGGAGTACATTTACAATTGAACTTGTAATGTACTAGTACTACCTATGTCCCTAACAATTAAAGTGTTTCACGTTTCAACAAATGTCTAGTAAATAATATTCACACTAATTTATGGCTTCAAATCAATTTATAATGAAAAAACATTTCATAATTAATCTTGTGGTATATATAATTGGCCAAATTTGTGGCCAGAAGTTACATTCTTTTGGTGACCTTAAAGAAAAGAACCTCAGAAGCTTCAAGACTATGCCAAGGGCTCATCTAACTCACTCACCAGCGTCGTCATGACTCAGAAGCTCAGAATAGCTATTCTACAGAGGAGGGAGACTCCGAGATGAAGAAGGAGAAGCAAAAAGAAGAAAAAAGGCAGTGACTATTTTCTACAAAGGCAATGGATCAAAGGCAGTGACTTTTTTCTACAAAGGCAATGGATCAATTTATAGGCTAAGGACAGCATGCCTATAGACCGGGTCTATGGAAGATGAGGCAACCAGCAACCTCAAATCAAGCAGTGCATTTCTGATTTGGATGCAGCATTTTATTTGCATGCATTAACGTGGGTGAATGAAATGAAATAAAAAACAGCCAATGGCGATACCAAGAATTGGATTGGGTTCGGAACCCAGCCCACCAGTAAATATCGCATAGCCCGACCTACCTAGCCCATGGGCTTTTGCCAAGCTGCTTCTCCACTAATTCCATTCGAGATGGGGAGGCTTTCTTTTATTTATTTTTTCTACACTACTATAGTCTTGTTTGGATAGCCGATATATAGCCAAGAAAACGCAGGCGCAAAAGAAATCTTTCTAGGCATAGAGGGTGTTTAGTTGGTGAAAAAATTTATGTTCGGTACTGTAGCATTTTCGTTTGTATTTGGTAATTTTTATCCCACCCTAGCTACGCTCAAAAGATTCGTCTCACACTTTTTAGCCAAACCGTGCAATTAGTTATATCGTTTACCTATATTTAATATTCCATGCATGTGTTAAGAGATTCGATTGAACTGTAGCACTTTTTAGTTTCCTACATGGAAACTAAACAAAGCCATATGTATGTGACAGTCCACGTCATGAAACCCTACGGAAACGCCAATGCAAGCTAGCTTGATCATATGCGCGCGCGAGCACAACGCATGACAGGCTCCCGGCCAAATAAAACCCTGCTTGCATTCTCGTCCGCGAGCGCATGCAAGCTGCCATGCATATATCTCGTCAGTCGTCACTGGCCTCATCGGATGCAGCTCCAATCCATCAGGAATTCTCCCAGGCGCTAGCTGTCCCACACCAGACACACACCACCAGCTATAGCCAGCCGATCGAGCCCACGAGAACGATATATATTTCCCGGCCCGCCCGTGGCGCTCCAACGATTCAGGGTTAGACGAGACGACGTTCCATCCATGACTACGATTCCGTTTGGCACAGCTCAGCTTCATTAGTAATACAGAGATAGAGACTGTGAATCCGAGCTGTTTTGAAAAAAAAAATGTTTAGTAAAATATTTTACTAGTAACTTAACACATGGATATGAGAGAGAAATAAATGAAAGAGTTGTGACAAGCTACTTTTTACAGCTCTCTCTCATTCAATTCCTTTGTGAGAGAGAAAGAAAAACAACTTCCCACATGAATTTGTTCTGGAAAACAATGTTTGACCTGAAAAAGACTACTCACAAAACTGTTGTGAGCTATCCCAAATAGGCCTATAGGCCTAGTTACATCACTAAGACTACTAAGAGAGAGACAGAGGGGAAACAATGACGACGATCCACGTGGTGTCTCCAGGTCAGAGATCGATCGAGCTTGCTACGTACGAGACACTACACGTACGTACGCACGCAACAGGGCAGCAGGAACACACAATTAATTATGCAGGCTAGCTGTTCATGAAATTATTCAGAGTCTGCGTGCACAGCTTCATCTGCCTTTCAGTATGGAGACAATAGTCACTATTGATAGGATTAGAGGATCTTTCTAGCAGTAGATTCGGATTGGGAACAACAATAACAATAATAATATGATAAGTAGTAATCCTGATCTAACTATTATAATAGTAAATGGTGAAAGAATGAATCCGTTAGTGGAGGCATCGGTGGAGTTGATCCGTGTCGCGGTCTTCCCCGTGGCTCCCCTCGGTGGCGGCGGTCGTGGAACTTCCCGCCGCTGGCTGCGCTCTTCGATCGGTGGAGTGCTTGGGAATGACGGTGAAGGGAAGTGGCGGCTGTCTAACTCGCGGTTACTCTCGTTCTCTGTGCCGCTGGTCTCCCACCTCTATTTATTAGCGCAGTGCGACGGGGCCCACTAACCATCAGGGTTAGATGCCCCCGATCAGGGTTGACCAAGGGGATGGGGCCAGCCCTTGGGCTGGGCCCCTTTGAGATCAACCTAACAACTATGTGCTGGTCCATTTGGACAATGAGCAATGATATAATCTTCAGATCTTTGCCTCGCTTCATTGCTCGTTGCAGACAAGTTGGAATTTGCTCTAGTTATTCTAAGAGCAAAAGCAAGACTCCACCCCCTCATTGATCAATGGCTAGAGGTTTTTGTGTAATTTTTATGATTTTCTTTATTTCCATCTTTGTTTCCTGAATTTGTAATTAGACCTTCTTGTCTTTAATTTCTATAAAATTCTAGTAGGGGTGCGAGCCCCTCCTGTTCCCTAAAAAAAATTATGCAGGCTAGCTACCACATATTGACATACGCCGTCGATCGGATGAAGGATGGTGACTTGGTGATTCAATTTATAATTACTCACTTGAAGCATGCAATGGTGTCTGAGACACTACACGTACATACGCACTTGAACTCAGTTACTCAGACACCATTGCATGGCCAGCAGCATTGCAGCTAGTGCTAGCTGCATGCATGCATATACGTTGAGCCAATAACATGTGAGCGTGTACTTTCCGAAGCGATCGCTAGAGGCATATGCATGCATGCATACGTTCACGCTCGACCGACGTTGAGCCGGCCGGCGGCTCGACCGACGTACGATCCGTCGCCGTCACGTGAGCTTTGGGAGCTAGTTAAGTTTTGCCGCCCCGAGAATCCTAGACTGCAACGTACAACGAACAGGCGGGGTACATGCATGCACGTGACTCTCTCCATCCTGAATTCTTTCTGGTCGTAATAATTCTTATTACGTGTAGTCTAGTGTAGCTAGGAATAGTATATATCGTGCCGCTCTAGTGCCTGTACGTACGTGCGTGCTGCAGAGCCTAAGTTAGACCGCTGTCATGCACGGAACAATGCCTGAAAATATATATAGCTCGAAAAGAAGCCGGGGACGTTTCTACTTTGGACGGGCAATCGCATGGTACGACGACGACGGCGACACGGCCACGCGCGTATACGTACACAAGATGCGTTGGCAAAGATACTGTTCGATCGAGAGCGCGGCTAGTTTAATTTATCAGGTAGCTAGCGGGGCCTCGAGAGGCCTAGCTAGCTAGGCACCTCGCTACCGTACAATTCAATTATTCAAAGTAGACAAAGGTGTACGTGTACTCAGCTCGTCGAGATCGAAAGTAATGCGCGACGTAAATGCATATATACTCCGTACGTGCTATATATACAACCGAATGTGTAGGTACACACACAGAAATCAAAAACAAGCCCGTCATACATGATACATACTTATATACTGCTCACTTCATTCTAAACTATAAGATGCTCTACTTTTATACATATAAATACTGTTCACTTTCATAATAAGGGAACAGTACAAATTACAATCACGAGCTGTGCTACAATTTTTTTTTTGAGCTGCCAAGCTCAAACAGAAAAAGAGGAAAAAAGCTAAGGGATATTCTCTAATTAACCACAGTTTTAAGGGGCCTACAAGGCTAGGTTTGGCTTTGATACAAATCAAACCAATCTAATCCTTGAAATGACGACTCCAATTTGTGTAAGTGCAGTGCTTATTGTCAAAAATAAGGTCATTTCTCATATTCCAGATGGACCAGCAGGCTGCGATGACAACCTCCCTGAAAAAAGATGCTCCAAAGTTCAATCTTGCTTGAATGACCATATCCAAAGGAGGAAGGGAAAGATCCCAATTAACGCCTAAAACAATCCAGCAGGCTTCACTGAATGGGCATTCAAAGAAAAGATGCCAGATAGTTTCTTCATAAGTTGCAGATGGCACAATTGTGTAGCTGGGCAGAACCATGTTCTTTCTTCTCAACATCCCTCTAGTGTTTAGCCCGTCTCTCAAAAGGAGCCAAAAGAAAAATTTATGTTTCCCCAAATTGTAACCAGACCACATCCATTCAAAAAGAGGAGAAGCCTCCTGATGGCCCATTAGCAATTTATAAGCTTTTTTTGAGGAGTAAGAAGTAGAGTTCCAAGCATAACTCCACTGATCCAATCCAGATCCCATTCTAAATCATAAACTATGTGGTAATTATAATAGCGAAGAAAAACTAATCATGCATATCAAATAGTTGTAACTTTTATGAGCATGTCTTTATATTAGGAAAAAAGAACATATCGACTTATCAATAGTTCCACACACAGCTGCCTCACAAGAAAAAAAAAATAATAATAATACACATATAAGAACAAGACAAGTCTACTTCATGCAACGCAGTGCAAGACAAAGGGTCAGGCTTGCGAGGATATGGGCCAAATGCGAGTACTTGCCAATCTGTGCATACACAACAAAACCTCAACAACAGTCCGAGTTCACGAGATGTTTGTCAAAATTCCATGCAGCCAAACATCGCCCCAGAACCTGCTTCTGTGCCACAGCCTGACCCTGCAGCAACTCTGTCCACACACAGGGCATTGCTACAGTGTGAACACTGTAAACGAGGTGGATGAATCGCCAATGGATTTTCATGCATGCATGGCTACCAGTTGATGTTTGATCCAAACTCTTGCTCAAGCATCTGAAAAGGAAACTACGAAACAGAGAGTATTCCAATCCAATATGATGAAAGGCCATGCGTGCATCCATTCTAAATTGTTGGCCAGTTTAGCTTCAATTTATCCTAAGTCAGAGACTTCTTCAACTTTAACCAACCTTCGATTAAAACTAATAAAATCAATATCTGAACACATATATTATTGGTTTCATTATTTTCTCTAAAAAATATGTAGCAAATAAGTAGCAACTGTCATGAAAATAGAATCAATTAGGAAACTCACGACACTACGGATGCATGGTTACAACCTTGACAAGTTGTGATTATATAACTACTACCTTGCAATTAATGACCATGCATGATATTAATATCGATCCACTTAACACTACTGGAGGCTGAGCCTCTACCGAGCGCTAATAGCGCTCAGTAAAGGCCTAATAGCACTCGGTGGAGGCACTACCGAGCGGCGCGCTCAGTACCAGCCCCTCGGTGAAATTTTAAACGGGGAAAAGAGTGTACCGAGCGCTCAAAAACGGCCCCTCGGTGCAACCCGTGCCAAACTGCACCAAGGGCTCGGCCCCCCCTCGCAAAACCTAGCGTCACGTCGACGGCGTTTGCCACCGTCGACGTCAACTACACCGAGGGCCACCTCAACTACCCTCTCGGTGCATTTTAATTTTTAAAAACTTAAAAACATTATCTACCGAGCGCCCTGTCAGAAGGGTGCTCAGTAGATTCAAAATTTAAAAAACCCTGGACACCAGCTCTACCGAGGGCCAGCTCATCCATGCCCTCGGTGTAATATGGTCGCGTTTCACCGAGGGGCGTGCACGCACTCGGTGAATCGACCATATTACACCGAAGCTTGTTTCACCGGCGCTACCATCGGTGTACACGGGGAACATGGGGTTCTCTCGCCCCCATCACATGTGATATATGTCACGGGTTTCAACCATAATTTCAGTCGGCGTCGATGAAACCTTACCAAATTTTTTCTCATGTCTAGGCATATGATACCACACAACAACTGAACAAGTTTCAGGATTTTTCAACTTCGTTTGCATTTTTTATGATTAAAAAACTAATCACCCGCAAGTGAATGGTCATGTTCCGTGAACAATATGTTCGGGGTTTTGGGTCTATCCCTGGATGAGGCCTCACATTGCACTCCACGATTATGAATCGCATTTTTTTTGGCTCATGCCTGCCCTCTATTCGTATGACTTCCGGTTCAAATCGACTTATTCAAGAAAATTCAATTAAAAGGAATAAAATCAAAATATATACTAAATAGTTTTAAAAAATTCTCAAATTTCAACATGACCTATGAGACATTGTATGAACCCCACAAAAAATTTGGATCCAAAATTCAAAAAAAAAAAAAATCATAATTTCACCGAGCGACCGGGATCCGGGCGCTCGGTAGACAGGTGTTTACAGAGGGTCCTGCTTTCTGGCCCTCGGTGAAACTACCAACGTCTACCGAGGGTCTAACGTATGCCCTCGGTAGAGTTGACGGCATAGGCTGCGTGGGATGCTACCGGACGCCGGGGCGTTAACAACACCGAGGGCGTAAGTTTGCGGAGGGGATGGCTCTCGGTGACGTTGTGTTCTACCGGCGTCTCTAGTCTCCGAGGGATCGCCGCTCGATGAACACTAAACCTACCGAGAGCCTGTGGTCACCGGCGAGGGACTCTCGGTGGAGGGTCACCACCGAGGGTTGTATTCCACCGGCGAGCTCTCGGTAGTACATCGTATATGTACCGGCGCTTATTTTAGGGCGCTCGGTACACGTTCTGGCGCTCGGTGGAGGCTGACTGTGCGGTAGTGTAACGGACTTTTTTTTTTTTTTTTTTTTTTTTTTTTTTTTTGAAGAGGACTTGATTTTAGTATAACACTGCAAGCAGCTCCAAGTTGAAGTACATATGATGAGACTATGACGATGCTTATATATAATCGAGCAAGCCTAGCTAAGCTAATAGGGCTTGCTAACTTATTAGAGTGGGGCCAAGCATATGTACAGCTCACAGCAACATATTTCCTGCAGTAGCAAGAGGGAATGACGCCTGTCCAATAAACTAGGGAATGTGTGGAATGTTGCTAACACCACAGACAGATCGATGGGGAAAATATCAGGTCATTGATGGATGTGAAAATTTCTTTGCTGTGTGGAGTGACAGGAAGGAGCTATCACATTGGATCTCTCTTCTTTCTCCGTCCCTCTACGCTAATCTCCAGCGAGCAGGACACCTCCTCATTGTCCACACGCATGCGACGAGGGCAGCAGTCAAATCAGCAATCGAATATTCTTCTAAGCCCATATTATAGATAAGCTAAGAGCAACTCCAACAAGTATCCCATATAACCTCCCAATTCTAGTTTTTTTTAAAAAAAGATGAAAAACACTTCTCCAACAATACCCAATACTTGCTCCCAATCTTCGGGAGGTTGGAAAAAAATCCTTCCCCCTGTTGGAGTTTTTTTCCCCAATACTTGCTCCCAATATAGCTCTCGACTAGATCACTACAAGTTCCTAATTTTGAGTTTTTTTTTTTTAATTTAAGGTCGTTACAATTTAAAAAATAGTAATCATAGCTACACTACCCTAAAATCAACAGTTTTGTCTTTTTATTTTTTTAGAATCTTACCGACCTTAAATTAAAGAAAACTCAAAAATACAAAATTGTATAACCATTGAGAGCTACACTTTCATATAGAAAGTATCTCCATTTGGCAGCATATAAGAAATGAGCCAAGGTGACAAGCACCGGTACACACAAATAATATACTACTGCTGAATTTTTTTTAATTTTTTTATCATCTTAAAACCTCAAATTAAAAAACTCAAAACTAGAGATTTATAGATCTCATCAAGAGCTATATATATATTTTTTTATAAAAAGATCAAATGAAAAAAAAATAGAATTTTGGAATAATCTAGAGATTGTAGCTACAGGACTCGTTTTTCTTTTTTATTATGTGCACACAAAAAAACAGAAATATAAATAGCAGTCTTAAGTATAACCATTGAGAGCTACAGGATCCCACATGTCATAGCACATCACGTCAATGTTTGAGACCTCAATGACACTGAAGCCAAGTTCAAGGACTCATAAATGACTTTGGAAGCTTGGGACTGGATGACACCCGAAACCAAGTTCAGTGACCTATGAATAGCATTTTAAAAGTAGAGTGGCCTAGATGACATCTGGTATCAATTTGAGTGACTGGACATGAAATTTTCTCATAGAAGAATACTTATACTTCATTATTTTTTAGATAAAGGGTTTCTCCCGCTTTTGCATTACCAAAAGCAAAACAATTTACATCATAGTGTGTAGGCGCGCCCGCCAAATAGCAGTCTTAAGACTATCCCAAAGTTTAGAAAGGCCTGACAACCAACTAATCAAAAGGAGCTAAGCTGAACTGAAGTGACTGAAACCGAAGGCTGAGCATCCAATCGCTCCAACTCTGATGACAAGCTTATCTCCGACGTCCACTGTTGTTGAGGCAGCGAGCATGCTCTGACTTCCAATCTCTGCGCAATTCCTTCCACTTGTTCCCCGCTTCCGACTTGAACAGCGGCATCCATCTTCTCAATATTCTTGAAATCCTCATTAGCAACATCTTCATACCTGTCTACACCGCACCCTGGAAACACAATTCATTCATTTCTTAGTTTCCATAATGACCATAAAACTGCAGAAGATACATCATTAATCACCACATTTCTTTTATGAGAGATCCACAAGCTGGCGACAGATTCAAAGTTATCTCCAATATTCACAGCTATGATCTCTTTTAGAATATTCCAAACATGCTTGGCTACATAAGTATTCATAAGTATACCCTCTTTTTTTTTACGTTATCTGTAGTAGCACTAATATACTAGTATACATTTAGCTAGCTTTTGCGTGTGTATACGGCATATATGGATTAAACGCAGTGCACTTATATATATATATTACCTGAATGTGGTACGTGGATATACGATATACCTATCGATCGATCGTTCTGATTGGGAGGTTGCCAGAATTCGACCAATTGGGAGGGTCATGCACGCATATACAACGCCCATGCATGCATGACTAGACTGATGAAGCGCGCGCACGTGAATACATGGGCTGTACTATACGTAAGGTTGTCCAGCTAGCGGTACGTACGTGACGCCTAGCTAGCTCCCGTGGCATGGGGTGACGACAGACGACAAGGACCGGCACGCTGATCAGTCATCACACGCCATGCCGTGCCACGCCGGGACGTCCACGGATAGCGCACGGTGGATCAGGAGGCCGGCGCGGCCAGTCGCTACTTGAGAACATCTTAGTGTGCTGTAGATTTCTTCAAAGAATAATTTTGGTCCTTGTAAAGAGAGCAAATATGTCTGAAAAAAGACAGATGAGTTACATCTCTATATCTATCATATCTTTATTTCTATATCTCGACTATGTACTAAATGTAGGATTGTTAATTTCCTTTTCTTCGTTGTCTTTGCTAAGTGCTAACCCTCGACATCAAATATCATATCACCATGACTCGCTAGGTAGCAACCTATAACCTAGAGACATGGACACCCTGTAATGGATCATGGGCCCCTGGCCACGTCATATCGCGTGGCACAAATGATAACAACGACAACCCCGTGACATCCCGGCCCGAGCTTAATGAGATCGATCACGCGTGTCAACAAGTTGCAACTTCTTTTCCGAAGCTCAATCCAAAGAACTCCAAAGTTAAACATGATTGACTTGGAGCAATTTGGGGATGGGTGACCCACCGCAAAGGTTTTTCCAGGTGCGCACGCAGTGAGGATAAACCGCAGAGAAAAAAAGACTTTGTGTGTTGGTCTGTGAGGATAGTCTTGATTCTTAAAAAGCTGCGGTTTGTAAGTGAGGCCGGATGGGGACGTTACAAAACCAATCAATAAAACCAACATGTATGTTAAGATGTATCCATAACTTTTATAGGGTTCTAGGGGATGGAAGAAACTAAAAGAAAAGAAGATACTAAATATAGAACAAATGGAGGATGGAATTGTACTTGTCTCATTACTTTATAGTCCACATTGGTATGACATTAAGGTCAAGTTAGAAATATTTTCACAAGCTTTCTAACAAGTCAACGATCATCAATATCATTACTAAAGAAAACGATCATAGGCAAAATACTGAAGCATGAATATATATGTAGCTTAATGATCTTCACTAGATGATCTTCTAGGGTTTCAACTTTTCAAAAAAAAAAACTACTCTAGTGTAGTATATTAGTGTAATCTTAATTGTATACCATTTTACACTTTTCAACAAGTATAAGATCAACAAAGTTGGAGTTTGGATCTAGGACAGAAATGTTGAAAATACCAAAGTGTCAACACATGCAATTTGGTAATGATGTTCACCGGATGATCCACTTAGGAATTCAATTGTTCTATAGTGTGGTATTTATGCAAAATCTTGTAGATCATTTTGAGCATTTCACAAGTTTTCCAACAAGTATATATAGTATAAGAATGTGTTAAGTCGATCGAGTTGTGGCTTCTAAGAAAGTTGCTATGAGATGTGGGTTGTGAAAAAAATTATCTTGGGTGGTTGTGGGATATGAGAAAGCTAAAAGTCGTTTGACTGAATAGCTAATTGTGGAAAAACTGTTGTTAGCAGGTCCCACATGTCATCTATGACCCCACATAATCTTTGTTTTTTGGTCAACAAAGTAGAGGAGGCCATGGATGATGACTGAGACACACTTGATCACCTGGGTTGAGTTCGTCCCCGTTGAGTCGGAGTCCTACCCACAGCTAGGGCAAGGGTCACACGCGGAGGTAGGGGCAATGCATGAAGGCGGAGGCCACACTCTCCGCTAGGGTAGGGGCCACGTGCGGAGGCAAGGCCGCACCCAACGCCGGAGTCGGTGCCGTGCTCACTACCAGGACCATTGGCTTGGAGGCGTAAGCCATGGGGGTCTAGGATCTAGGATCATCATGCTTTCTTCTCAATGAACTATCCTCACGATGTGGAAAGGAAGAGGAAAGAACAAAGTGGTATGCTCAAAACCAGTGGTAGGTTGGTAAATTCCATGGAAGTCATGATACCACAACCAATAGAAGCAGGTGTGGAGGTGTCATGAAAAATGAACTAGGAAGAAGTTGATTTTATTTAATAATTTGGGTGGAACACTGCCTCATACCTTTAAATCATTGTCAGCTAAAAAAACCCTTCAATGCCGGATTTTGAACCAACACGGCCAACCCGGTAGTGTTGGGGACACACATCGGTGCCGTTCAACAATTAGGTCAACGACCAGAAATTTCACTATCGATTCATGACACAAGGCGATAGTGTCGGTTAAGCCAACACCGTCGGTTCTTTACATGAGTCAGCGGTGTTCTTATACAACAATAATGTCGGTGCTTGGCACAAGCCGCCGACAATGTACTTTCGACCAACTGTGTCGGTTAGTCACTCAAACCGACAGTATTCTCTCATATATCATTGTCGGTTTATGGCTCAAGCCCGCAGTATTAATCTTCTCATACAACATGAGCTAAGGTTTGTTGTGGGGTTTCATTTGGGCTGCAGGCGGCAAAGTATGAGATACTCCCTCTATTACAAATTATGAGTCGTTCCAACTTTATTGTAGAATAAAAAATATCTCAAGTTTGACTAAAATCATAGCAATAATTACAAAGATTTATGACATTAAATGGATATACTATGAAATATAACTTATAAAAAATTATTGTTTTTATCATAAATATTATTACTTTATTATATAAATTTAGTCAAATTTGATATGCTTTGACTTTCTAAGAAAATTGGAATGACTTATAATTTAGGATGGAGTATAGTACTTAATTATTCCATTGCAATCACATAGACCCCAAGACCAATTGAAGCCTGTAATAATTACTAACAGTAGAGTACATGTTAATAATTTCAGTTACAATGCCAGTAGCATCTACACAGGTAAGCAAAGAATATGAACCATGTATATTATTGCAGAGCCAATAAAAAAAACCAATATCACCGCAGACAAGCTCGTATAGCTAGCTAGTAATAATACTACTATCAATCGATTGCCACACTACAGAGACATTCTTTTTGAAAGAAAATCAGTGTCCCCAGACATGCAATCCGATTAGACTGCCAGTTCAATTAATCGGCTGTCCCCGCATCGCAACACAACAATCGAGCGCTAACTCATGATGAACACTACCCAAAAAAAATGTTCCTTTTGGTTCTGCCAGCCATTTTGTAAGGATCGGCACGTGTGGGCCGGCGCCAACACAAGGGAAGCAGCCAAGGCGCCGCGGCAAAATCTCCCCGTGAAAGCATTTCCTTTGGAGCCTTGTGTGCTAGCTGCGACATGCACATCTCATCGCTTATTAGCTTGCAAAAACAAACAAAGTTCCCGTGTAGTATTAACATATATATCGTGCTACATATATGCTGAACTCCCATGCTGTTCTATGCATGAGAATGACAAAAATCCAGCTAGCCGAAAGCAACAACGGAGTTCTCTAGAAATAGACTAACTACGAAAATTAAAGAATACTACGCTTCAAGAATCAAAGTGTTAATTTGATCAATATGTTAATTATTTGATGCTGTACACATAATAGTGTTCCTAACACAATAACCGTTGGAATCGTAAAATCACATTAGTCTTATGCAAAAGTGATGACTAGCAATAATTTTTTTCTTTATTAGGGAAAAAATACTTTTTGCACTGTGAGCTTAGGGCAGTACCAAGATGGAAACAGTTTACCTAGTGTGAATTTTTTTATGTATTTCTAGTGTGAAACAGTTTTTTGATGTACTACTGCTTTTGTATGAGAACAAGAGGTATACAGAAGTAGAGGTACATATGCAATAATTCTATGCAATAATGTAACAAGCTATAGGGACGATCGGACTGATGAAAAAAAAAAAACACTGTTAACACGTATGGGCATTTATGATGTTGATATCAACAAAATTTGGTAAAAATTATATAGTTTAAATTAGAATAAAATTTTTACAACTTCAAATGCATGAAGTAGAATATGTTCATCAAAAGAGAAAGAAGTGCATTACAAGTTACCCTCTCATAAGTAAGTTTATGATATCTCTTATTGAGCTTAGGGTAAACCAAAAACACTGTTACACACAGAGAGAGAGTAGGAGGGCCTAAAGCGCAGCTGTTGGTCTGTTGCCTGGTCGCCGAATTGTCTGCGGAAAGAGTGGGTACACGGACACCACAACCGGAGGCCCAGGCTAGGATTCGGCCGGCTGGGGTCTTGCTGAAGAAAATCGAGATTGATGTCGAGGCCGCCCAGCATGCCGATGCGATCTCCTTTGACGAAGTTGCAGTCTACCTTCACATGGGGCCTCCGCACTGAGGTGAACAGGAGGCCATGGAGACCTTCCTTCTGGGGCAAGAAGCGGCTCCTCAGCGCCTGAATGGATGTAGACTGCTCTCCGGTCTAGTCGCAGAGTATGTTCGCCATGTAATCGCCTAGTGTACTTCCAGTAGATAGGTTATTCGTTTTGCTTTTGATTTGACTTTGATGTCCACACGGCATCGGACCTCTATCTGTATTTGGATTTGATTTTCCTCCTCTTAATGAAAAAGGATCAACCAAGGTGAATGACCCGATCGAGAAAAAAAGAAAAGCAGGCCTAAAGGTAACCTCACTCTCTAAGAGCAAGGCTAACACACAGTTACAGCCAGCTGCTAGGTGGTTGTATGGCTCTTTGTAGCTTTCTCTCAACCCATTTATATACTAGTTAACTCTTTGTTATTAATACACCCACTTGTCTCTCACAAAATTTCTTAGTTTTTATGCCTAATAGTGTCATTTGTAATTGTAAGCTTACAACATGGTTCTCTTCACCCTCCTCCACCTCAACATTTAGCCACAGTTTATGATATCTCTTATTGTACCTACTCTAACTAGACAACAACGCGGTCGGCCGCTTAGCTGGCGCACAAAGAAACAGAACAGGGTTCTGTTACTAATAATTTAGTCCCTTATTACATGGTTCAGCTCAGGGCTTAACAGAATTTTTTGTCCGCCCGGCTAATCATGGATCATGCCTGCAATATAATTGGGACTTGTATCTATCTAGATCTAGTCTAGTGAGATGAATGCCGTGGGGCGTGGGAGCAAGGCAGGGGGGCGGGCTTCCACTCCTTTTGTTCGATCGCTACTAGGGGAATGTTTGGTGAGAATGGTGCGCATGCGTGCGTTGCATTTGCATGAGCGTCCTGGTGTGCCTGGTGGTGAATTGAATAACACCGAGAGCTACCTATAGGAAATGAGTTGGGCTTAATTATTTGTATTGTACACAAGAGCTAGCAAGCTAGGGTTGGACCACCTATGATGCGGCAAAAAGTGATGTGCGATTCTGTAGTAGTATAGGTCTGAGGTGTATATATATATGTTTTGCGCGTTGTTTGAAAGTTGTATATACTCTTTCTCTTGATTCTAGATCATAGCTATGTCGCGTGTTTTGTTTTTTTTTTTTCGTTTTTTTTTTACTTTAATTAAACTAGTTCTAAATTTGATCGAAACTATAGGAGAACAACAAATTGATTTTATTGCGGTTGATTAAATTTTAATTGTGTAGCATAAATTGTTTTTGTAAATATTAACATATTTTTTGTATATAAACATAACATGAGTTAGAAAAATGCTTTATTTAGAAACCACAATAAAACCAGAACGACAATAGCTCGTTTCTGGTAGTGTTTATATGTGCCGTGTTTCTGTTTGAAAACTGTTGTGGTGAGTATCCGAGGTGCGTGGTTGTGTCAGTATATACCATCACCTCAAGTTGTTCATATAGAGGCCAGAGGATAATGATATCGCTTTCTTTTATATGCAATGCGGAACGTACGGAATCTTGGCGTGTATGCAGGTTCCTTTAACCCAGGCAAAACTCGACATATGACGCACAAGGAATGCACTGGCCGAATTATATCCATGTCTGTCTTCTAGCTAGCTACACGATAACACGAATGACCTTAGCTTGTCTCGACAAACTCTTCTTGCATGCCTTATCTCTCTTTTGGTAGCTTGTAATGTGTTTGAGCACTGCAGAGAGCCCACAAGTTTGCCTGCTTGATGATCACGAGCTGCAACACCTATACACGAACACAAAGTTTTTTTTACTTATTATTAACCTATTGGCTCGCCCAGCCCGGCCATAAAGTAATCATGGGGAGAATATATCTACTTAGATCAGTCTTGGTGGAAGTATCATTTGCATTTAATAATAAGCTGTCATGTAAGCGTTTTTTGATAACGCGGCGACGTTTTTAAGAAGAGATAGATCGAGGAAGTGAGTTTCACGGGGATGAAACACTTTTGGTACGATTACCAACTCTTTATGAGTCATGAAATTAAATGTTTATTAAAACGATAGAATGAGACTTTTCATTGATTGCTATTTGCACAAATACCTCGACGGTTTCCAGTCGTTAATACATAAAGTCCGATAAGCATGTCTTGGGTTGGCACGCAAATAGGATCTCCAACCACGGGAGACAGGAGATTCATATGAGAAAACATCCATGTCTCATTTCATTACAGATGACATGTCAGTTTTTGATACAATGCAATAGAATATATCTTGATCACCGTCTATACATAGTGTTTCTTGTCTAAGAAACCATTTTCTCCTCTTTGTTAATTTCAATGTCGCGTCACCATTTTGCTTAGTTAACACTCTAATTAAGAATATAGAAAAATCATCCTACTTTCTGGTTTAGGAGTTAGGAGGACTACCTTTAACTTTAACACTTGCTCATGAGCACTATAGTAGCCTGTAGCCTTTTGATGCCTTAAATGTGGAAATAAAAGTCAAAAAAATGATAATTAATTATTTTTTTAATTTTGTTTGGCAGGATTTAAACTTCAGAATTCTAGCCGCCTAGTACTGAGTTGCATGGGCCGGCCGGCAAGCTAGTTCAACGCAAAGCCGCCCTGGATATGTGAAGATATTCGATATGTCCTGTGTGTTTCATATATTGGTGGCTTTGTATTTCCTTATTTTTCACTATTCTGATTTTCTAGAGAAAGATAGAATATCTATCTCTCTACACATGAAGCAGCAGGCCGGATAGCAACAGAAGAACAATAAGGTCACGTGAGTGCCCACTGCCGACGGGGACAGGGAGACCACGACTATATAGATATGGGGATCGAGTCCTTGGTTCTTGGTCCTCCATTCAAGCTCCACACACCTATACTTCTCTCTTGCTTTCATTGGGCAAGCTGTCAGCAGGCGGCCGTCTCGTGTGACTCTGTAGTAGTAGAGAGTGAAGAGACTCGGAGAGAAGCTAGGATGATGTCAAGGGAGCGCAAGAAGCAGGCGGCTGCTCTTCAGGAGAAGCTGAAGATCCTCCGCTCCATCACTCATTCCCACGCTGTATATATATAATCTCCTTGCTCAATCTTTGCTTCTTCAATTCTCTGTTGCTTCCTTGTTGATATTTTCCAATTCTTTCCACTGCTGTTTAGAATTCAAGAACGTCGTCTGAATGATATGCATCCATCATATATCACTTATGCAACCTTCTCGTCAGTTGTTGCATTAGATACCCCTGTGTCCTGCTCTCTGAATCGATCCATATACCAATATATACATGATTCAAGATGGTTTATTAATTATTTGCCATGGACACCTATATATGCAGCTGAGCAACACATCAATAATCATGGACGCGTCGGCCTACATCAAGGAGCTGAAGCAGAAGGTGGTGAGGCTGAACCAGGAGATTGCCTGCGCGCAAGACGCGCTCAGACACAAGTCGTCCTATCCGACGGTATATATAATCTCAATCACATCATCGCATATTTAAGAGGTAGTACGGTTCTAGATATACATGGAAAGAAATCATCATGCACAATAAGAGATATGTATATGGTGTGACATATATCTTATATTAACACTGATACTACATACAGAACCAGTAAAAGTAGAAGCAGTGTGTATATATAGTAGCACTGCTACTGCACACGCCCCGGCCCAGCAGAGCAGTTCACATGGTAACCAGAAGTTTGGGTGTTGAACCGGCCAGTAGCTAGGACCAGCATAGTAGTAGTAGTTCAGATCACATGCGTCGACGATCCGCGTCAGCTGCTTCATTCCATGCATGTCGTCTGCATTATTCAGTTGATCAGCAGCAGCAGCAGCTATCGTCTAGCGTTGATTGATTGATTGCCCAATGATGATCGAAACTAAACGGGCCGCGGGCCGGGGTGGACTGGATATGATGCAATGCACTGCAGGTGACCGTGGAAACCCTAGGAGTGCAGGGGTCGTTCCTCGTCAACGTCTTCTCCGACAAGAGCTGCCCGGGGCTCCTCGTCTCCGTCCTTGAAGCCTTCGACGAGCTCGGGCTCAGCGTCCTCCAGGCCACCGCCTCCTGCGCCGACTCCTTCCGCCTCGAGGCCGTGGGCGGAGAGGTAATAACTCATTAAACACAAGTAATCCATCGTTGTCGTCACTTGCTAGCTGATGATATGGTTAATTATATATCAGTTGCTTATTAATTCTCTCTCACACACACACATTGGTGGCCCCACGCGCATGCAGAACGTGGCGGACAACGTGGACGAGCACGTCGTGAAGCAGGCGGTCCTGCAGGCCGTCAGGAACTGCTCCGAGAGCGGCAGCGAGCAGGACGAGGAGTGAGTAGCAGGCTGATGAGCGCGTAAGCACACACACAAGCCTCTACTTGCTTGCATTGGTCGTCCTCCTCGGCGATCATGTCCTGGATACAGGAAGCCGAGACCCCTTCGATCTATATATGCTAGTAGCTCATCCGTTTCTCATCGATCAGCTCCCTCTCTTTAATTTGATTTTTTTATTTATGCTTCTATTTCCTCTACGTATCGATTGGAAATAGCTGCTGTTCGATCTCTAGCGAGTGCTGATGATCCGGTGAATTCAGCACCATTTCCTGTGTAATAGTATTATTAGGAGGGCAAGCCGTAATATAATATATGTCTATGGTAACAATAATAAGATCGATCATGCATGTAAGAATGATGATGGGAGGTTGGAAGCAAATTAAGCTGAATAGAGCTGTCATGCAACACCCTTCTCCATATGCTCATATATACTGTTGATCCATCTAAACTTGCCCGGCTTATCAGTCATGGACAACAAATCAGCTAATAAATCAGCATTAGTTGGCTTATCAACCGCAGAAACGAGACGGGCCTAATACGGCCAAATCAAATGAAATATGAACTTCTGGAGAAGACTGAACATGAACGAAAGCAGCTAGCAGTTGTAGCACATGCCGATACACATTTTGGTTCCCTTCCCTAACTAATAATTGGTCCTATTTATGGAATCTCACATGAACGCACGCGCGCGGTGGTTAATTTGCTCCTGGTTAGTCGGCACCTCGATCGACCTCGTTTGCTGCATGCTAGTCCCTGATGAAACGTATACAGTGTTTGTAGAAGAGCATCGATCGATAACATATTTCTATTACAGAACAAATTGATTGATCTGCCCAAAACAAAACACGTACAGGGTGCACACCGTGACCGTGTTTTATTAATTTTTTAATAAAAATGGCAGTAGTCACGGGTTCCAAAAACACAGGAAGGCAGCCAATGGGGCGATGCTGGAGGCCCCAGGTAGATCGGACATCGATCGGAGGCGTGGTAGTCGTCGTTGGGGGTCTCCCTCGCTCGCTCTCCCAAGTCCCAACAAACACCGCGCGCCGAGATGCAGCCCGTCGCTCTCGCCGTGACTGTGAGATCGACGACGACGGATGCCCAAGCCCAAGCAAGGGAGAGGTCGGCAGTTATTTAAAAGCTGCGGTGCCATTTCTTTAGGGAACACACACGGCTGGGCGTTGGGCAGGCTACTACTACTACCCCGGTCAGGGTCGGGGTCAGGGGTCCGGGTCCGGGTCCGTCGGAGCTGCAGAGCAGGCAGGCATCCTGATGAATGATCTGATCCTGGGAGGCTGTGACGCGGTGGCAGCCGCATCGATCGCTACAAGGCTCTCGTGACAGACGGCTCCACGTCGCCTGTGACCCGTGCTTGCTGCATGCGCGCGCCCGGCCAGCCGGGGAGGGACGACGAGCGACGGACGGCGATACATACCATCGGCATCAGCTGGCAGGCAGGGGCACTGGCACAGCAAGATGACGAAGCCACACGGACGGACGCATCGATGGATCCCGGGCGCGGCAGACGTCGCGGCGCGCGGCAGCGGCGTCGTGCCATGCCATCAGCAGCGCGGGACGGCCTGGCCTGGCCTAGCCTAGGCTAGTTCACGGTGAGTGATCGACATGCCCCCAGGCCAGCCGCGCGTCCGGCCAGCGCGTCCGTACGACCGTGGCAGGGCCAGCGCTTGTCGCCTCCCCGCACGGGAGCGCCGGCGCCTTGTTTTTCACCTGGCACTGTCGACGAACGAACCCCGGGAGGCCGGGAGCATGCACGGCGCAGCATGCTATGCTAGGGCCCTCGCCCGGCAGGTCGCCGCTGCCCCCTGCCATGCCATGCCATGCGCCTCCCCTCACGAGAGGGATTTGCGCGCCCGCGAGGCCTTCACGTCCGTCCTCGATCTCCCCGGCCTGGCGTCGCGTCCTCGTCCGGCCTCCAGACGAGCGGGCGGGCGGGCGGGGGCTTGGCCGCACGCAGGCAGGCAGCTGCTGCTCGTGAGGCGACAATTAGGGAGGGCACTGCCGTGTGCCGGGGCTCTGCAGCACTAGTCATTGCCCCCGGCCGCATGCATGCTGACTGACTAGACTGACGAGACGTTCGGTTGAAACAAAGGTCAGTGACAGCGAGCATCATCGTCCACGTGAAACCAACCAACACGGGGGTGCATGTGCCCTTGCAATCCAAATGGCTCCATGTGAATACACAATACTCCAAGTGCGTACAGTACGTAGCATCAACTGAACAACAATGCACGCTGCACACACGCTAGCTGCCTGCTTGCTTGCTTCACGGACTGCATACTCATTCTTCATTCAAAACAAAATGGAGCCAATTACAACACCAGTGTATATATCAGTCACAGACGGAAATCTCTAGGAATCATTTCAGGTTCGAACTAAATCCCCTAATCCAGAACACCACACAGGTGGCAACATTGGCAGCCCTACAGGTCCACTCTTTTCAGTGAACAGTTCAGTTCAGTAGCCCATCCACCTTGCGAGGTAGCGTTGCGATGAAATTAGACGCTGCTAGCACTCTTTCTAGCCATCTTCACGCGGTCATAATCAGCCTTCCATGCTCTGTAGGCCTCCCTAACTTCGTCCACCTGTGAATCTGGTATGCCAGAGAACCGGTCCAAGTTCTCCACCCATTCTTTCCATGGCGGCATAGAGGGATCCAAGAATTTCGCTACTTCTGGCAGGAGAGCCGCCTTGTAGAATTCCTCAACCCCTCTCCTGATGGCTGCTGACTTGTTCATTGACTGGATCCCAGGGCGAACGATTCTCCCTTCCTTGCTCTTCGTGCAGAAACTATTGTCCTTAAGGATCAGAACTTCTGAAGGGGCTATTGGTAGAACGATTCTAGAGAACTTCGCAAGAGACAGTTCTATGATGTCTTTTGGTAGTAATCCACGCTTCACTGCAACGGCAGTTCCAACCATTTTCGGATCTGAGGCCAAGAAAACAACAGTGTGACTAAGAAGTCATAACAACATGTCTGCATGATATGTTCAGTAATTGGACATCATCAGCTAATTGTGTCCTACGAACAGACTGTTCTAACAATCATGTCACTTGTCAAATGCAACTAGATTGTTGGCAGTGAATATTACTATTTAATGAATTGGTTAGCAAAGAAGAAATTGTTTTAAAAGGCATATGAGCTTCTCAAGTTCTCTGAGGGATTAGTTTCTTGAAAGTAACATCAAGTAACACAATTCAGAATCATATAAACTAATCTACTGAGCTGGTTTCTCAGAGGGGCGAAATTGAAAAATCAAGTATATGTATATATAGGTTAGCTTGATAAAGCACCCAAAATAAAAAACAAGTCTAGCAATAAAGTATTCAACCTTAAAAAGTAATCTTGTGAAATCTAGTTTTCCCTGATCGCTTGCAAGGGAGTAGTACATTAATAATGATTTCAGTGGATTATAAATACCTGATGTAGCATGAAAGATACCCCACATATGGTCAATTCCACAAATTGAATTCCTGATGAAGTTTGCAACTCTCCACAGGAACAGGTAATGATATCTCTGAAATGTGAAGCATTTAATCTATCGCTTTCATCAGGTTCATGCAGCCACCTAGCTTGAATCTGCACCCGATCCTCAGAAAGTTTCAGAATATCATTCACACAATTGTCTTCTGATGCACCAGTGTCAATGATTGATGAAATATTCAAGTCGTCATCATGATCTAAACAAGTGCTTTCTTCAGAAGAGCTTTCTGCCATACCCATTTCAGAGGATATGGAGTTCAATGTTGAGCTTGCTCCTTTCACCCTTCGGTGTCTTCCCGCGAGAACCTTCCTATACTTGGCACGTGCAGTGTAATTATGAAATGGATGGTTTTCCTACAAGTTGAGAAGATATAGTGAAATTTGTGTGCATCAGTGCATGCAAAGTAATTCAAAGAAAGAAAATGTTCTGACAAGGTCTTCCCCTAAAATGCATATTGGGGCAAAAGAGGGTTTGCTTGAAAAGTTAAATATCTCAAGGATTTAATTTGTCCAGGCTTCTACAAATTTGTGGTATGTTTAAGCAGTAATTGTCTAGCAACTCTCAAGAGTACACTGAACTAGACTCCACTTCTTCAGTTGTGTCAGTACCTGAACATTCAAATTAAGTCCTAGCAGCTTGAAGTTGTTTAACTGCCCACTAAAGCATCCAGCAGTGAAGCAACTGCCCACTAAAGCATCCAGCAGTGAAGCAATTGACAAAGTACCAACAAATGAACATACATAATTATGAAGCGTCACTTAGCATGCTTAAATGTTCATAAGCATTCTAAGATTCTTTTTTCTATTTTCTAATTGAGAAATCACAGACCGTACTAAGCAATTCAGATACATATAGCAGGGCAGAATCCAAGAATAAGGCTCGTGGAATCATGTTCAACTGTGATCTCTGATGTAATATGCTCATTAAATAAAAATCACCGCCATGGCCTTTTTCCGATTTCAACATAAGGATGTTCCCCAAAGCACTTGCACATTATCATTAGATTCATGGAAGACGTATCCTATTGTTTTGCAAATACTGCAGTCACAGAATGGACAAGACACATTGAATCAGGCACATACCTCGAAACCTTTCAGTATGCTGTTGAACTCTGACAAGTGCTCTTGCATCTCTTCAGGGCTATAACCATCTTTAATTCCAATAACTTCAGCAGGAAGAAGATAGAAGTACTCACGGTATAAGCACTCCCTCCTTACATCAAAGCTCCTATAGTTCAATGCACACCATGCCATCATAAAAATTAAGTATAATCGAATGAATCCTCTACTTTCTTTTTTATTTCCGTACAACAAACAACCCATTTACCTTTGTGCAGGCAAGATACTAAAAACCCTCACATTGTCAGGCAAATTTGAGTTGATGAAACTGGCAAGAACAATGCCATCAGGATCATCCTCCCATGCTCTATCAGGGATTTCCATTTTAAGGGGAAATCATTGTAGCCAATGAGTGTACCTGAAATTAGTCCAATCTAAGCATGCATACAGGCCTTTGTTAGCAGAAAAAAAAATCCATTCTTCATAAATTTCAAGCAGTTAAATGGTTAGAGCTTACCCCTTTATCAGTTCGGCTACTTCTCTCCCACCCAACCTTTTGCAGTTTTCCATAATTACTCTCAAGAATCCCCCCTGACTTGAAGATGGCAGATTCGAGGACCGACTCAATGGCTGCAGAATGAGCTCAGAGCAATTAATCTACATCCCATAATGTCAATGCATCCTGCTGAATTGCTGATTATTAACAAAACAACCAGGAGCAACTATAGTCTAGAGAGCATCCTTGATTTAGTATTATCCATATATGGAAATGGCACTTGTGTCATGTGTGTGGCCTTTCACAGTTACAAAACTTCGCAGTGAAAGTTAGAACCATTCAACAAGTGAATAAGCGTTACAGCTCCAATGCGCAGAACCACTAGCAGCAAAGCAATGCAACTAGCACGGTCATCTGTTCTACCAGGCAGCAACCAGCAACAGTGCAAAAAAGAAAAGAAAAAAAAAGCTACACTGAGCACGCAAAATTAAATAGCTTTAAGCAAGCCCAAACAAGTTAATAATTCAAAGCTTACTCGAATCCACGTCAAGCTCTCGCTGCTTTTGAAGCCCTGCCAAGCACATAGCAATAGCATTCAGTCAAAGCTCCATGACACCCATTTCCTGGCGGAAATTAGAAGGTTGATGAGTAAAACCTCGGTAATCGGTGCCTACGTAGCCGATGCGGAGCACCACCCTCTTCTTACGCGCAGACTCCCATCTCATCCCGCCGCCTCCAACGTTGGCGGATGTGTCAGGCGGAGGCAGTGACGGCGTTAGTTTGGGGCTGGCTGATATCGAAGAGGAATAGCAGAGGGTTGTACGCAGGATGCTAGGGCCCGCGCGCCTCCCAAGGAATGAGGAGGATATAGACCTCCGGAGAAGCCACGACGCCGTGGCGGCGGCGGCGGCGGCGGCGACCATCGCCGAGGGAGGCGATGCGAGTAGTGGCCCACGTGGAAGGTTCGTTAATTGCAGATAAGACCGAATATCTAACGGGCTTTATCTTATGGGCTTTCTAGAGTTGGGCTTCTAAAGACTAAAGACCCACGCGAAAAGCTCTAGAAAGCTGGATGGGTCGGGCTCAACTCGAATCGTGCCGGTGTGCGCCCGTGGATGCTGGATGGCGTTTACCTCCATTTCGACTTAGAATAATCCCAAGTACTCCCGCAATTTTCAAAAAAAAAAAAAAAAAAGTCTGTCTTTTTCTCCCTCAACTCCAAAATCAAGCAAACCGTCTCTCTAAACTTTTCAAACTGTGCATTGTACCTCTTTGGAGCGGTTTTTGTTACAGCGAAAGGGTGGTTTTGATATAGTGGCGGTGCTTTGTCTTTTTATTTTTATTTTATTTTTTTCGGCTAAATCTTTGAAAAATTATAGTAATAGTAAAATCATAAAGCATAGAATCTAATTTTCTGAGACTCCATATGAGTAGATCTATACAACAAACTTATAATATGGTATGTTTTTTTATAAAGTTTTATGAAGGTTTTGTCTATTTCTTTTTATTTATTTGGTTTAATCTTTGAAAAAACATAGTAAATCACAATAAAATGATGAAATAGAAAATTAATTTTTAAAAAACTTCACATGAGTAGATCTTCATCGTGAATGTATAATATGTATGCTTTAGTCTAACAAAATAATTATAGAAGCTACATGTATGAATTATTTTAATTAAATCTGAGAAAAGCATAGATCTAAAGCTATAACAAAAAATTTGAACTAAAACATACCCATAACACTAACTCTGTTGTGCAAACATACACATACACACTCAATGATAACGTGTATAAGAGCTATATGCCCTTAAGCATATGTTTTTAAACTTGTGGTGCTATGGTGTGATTTTTGCGAGTTCATGATTTTAGTTTACGATTTTTTTTTTATCGGGTTGATTCCACTATTCTAACAAACCTAATCTATGATTCTACGATCCTATTTGTTATGATTCGACAATTTGTGATCCTACCATTGGAGTTCCAATATAATTCAGAATCACGATTTAGCAACCTGACCTTGAGAACAGGCGTACTTTAACCATCAGTTAGCTCCTCTCAATTCTCGAAGAAAGAAGATATTAAATGGGATAATTGATTATTTGGCTCTGGAAAAACTTCATCTTGTTTATCTGGCCTTTTTTTTTTTCTCAAAGTTGCCTATTTGGCCTCAAAAGCGAAAGTTTCTTGCTTATTGGTTTTCCGTCCGTTTTCAGGGGTTAACGGTAGTTTCTTGCTTATTGGTCTTCCGTCCGTTTCTTCCGTCCGCAGCTCACTAAACCCTACCCATTAGTTGCCTTTAACACATCCATGCAGTGCTTTGATGGTTTTCAGTGTTTGCAGCCATCCACTACACCTCCACCTGACCACAAATTGCCCCCTCCGTATACAAAGATGGCAAAAGAAAAGAAAACACATCCTCATCACTTAAATTAAAACTCATCAATGATTACTCACGCATCCACCTCCACCATACATATTCCTTACATCCTCCACGCCAATTAATTGATTATATGTCTCTTCATTCCAATCTCTTATGTGTAGTATATATAGAGTTCTATATGGTACACTGTGATCCACGTGGATGTCCCCTCGGATTATCATCCCAAGCGCAAGGTGCCGCTTTGTGTTTTGTTCTGTCCATATTTCCAGTTCCCAAAAGATCAAGATCTACGCTAATTTGATATTACCCTTTGATTTTGTGCATGTTACATATTTACATCATTATTGGTGCATTGATGCCATATTTCTTCAGAGTCCATGCATTATTGAGCTGTTGGATCTTCAAATTAAATCTGGTTCTCTCATAAACATATATATCATCCGTATAATGTTGTTGTGTCCTAAATGATGATAGATTATTTCCTATAATTACAGATGGTGCTTGGACGGAAATTTTTTCCATAGATTATCATCCCAATCGCAAGGTGTTGCTTTGTGTTTTGTTCTCTCGATATTTCCAATTTCCAAATGATTAAGATTTACGCTCATCTGCTATTACCCTCTATTTTTTTTTGCAGGTTACGTATTACATCCATTATTGGTGAATTGGCGTCATATTTCTTAAGAGTCCATGCATTATTGAGTTGTTAGATCTTCAAATTAAATCAGGAGCATACCAGTAATATGGTTGTTACTTTTTATCAATTTATTATCTATTATTATTTGAATTTATCCCTTAAATTCGAGGTGAACACACTTCGATGCATGCATAAGTCATCTCATATATGACACAAGAAAATTCAGGCAACAATACGCAGGAATACACTCCTCCCGTACATATAACCAAATATATGCGGGCACACTCAAATATATCATTCAATGTTGTTACTGTTATTTTCTATTTTTTGTATATATATAATCATGTCATGGTACAGTACAACGACGTACATATAACCAAATCAAATATTCATGTCCATTCAACTTCTCTATTTAGCATATATAATCAAATTCATTCAAATTTTCTCTTGCACATCCACAAAGAACGCGGAAGAATCCTCTAGTACCATAAACAAATGAAACCCTGTTTTTTTTTTTTTTTATTCAACCAGGGGTAAAATAGACTTTTTAGCAGCCACTTAACACCATTAACCCACGAAAACGGACGGAAGGCCAAATAAAAAAAAAAAAAACTTTCGTTTTAAAGGCTAAATAGGCAACTTCGAGAAAAAAAAGATAGGATAAACAAGATGAAGTTTTTCTAGGGCCAAATAAGCAATATTATCCCATATTAAATCTTGTGTCGAGGACTCGGCGAAGTTACAAGGCGAGGACACACAGGAGAAGGAATTCTTTGGACTGCTTGTCGTGGTCGCATCATGGAGACAATAAATCAAGTGATAATTAATCGATACAGGTTTGGAGTACTGAGTATGAGAAGGAGAGCTTTGGTTATGTATGGTGGCGACGACGGCGACGCATACCTTGCAACTATGCAAAGCATGTGCAACGAAGGGTACAGCCAGGTGTACAAGGTCCCTACCGCATATGGAATTTTGCTTCTTGTTAAGCTGTCCAGCTAATTAATTGATGATCGTCGTCTTTGTTAATAATACAAAGCCATCAGTACGTAGTACAGGCCTGGCATATATGGCTTCCTGCAGGACAGAAAGAGACAGAAAATGACGGATTTGTATCACATACTGTATATCATTAGCTATAGTAACTAATTGCATATTTACAGTGCAATAATCCTACAAAAACCCTTGGATAAAAACTGGCCGAGAATTGAACACTGCCAGTCTCATGCTGTCAAGCATGCATTGTTTTGTTGTGTGTGTTCGCACGTACATGTCAGGCAAGCAGATGGGGCAGAGTTAGAGGCAGACGTGCATGTGGTTCCTACCGATTCAGCAGGATACGTGCGTGCGTTAACCGATCAACATCAGGCGTTAGTATGGGAGTATGGCCCTGTACGCGCACGTTTTCTTCAGTAAACACAATCCAGAAGATCGCTCCGTTCCTTCCATAATCAGTAGGATTTAGGAAGGCCTATCGTAATTCGTAACAGAGTATATGCTGAGTGCTATATATGCGTCAACTAGTGACGTGCGCCTCGATCAGTCAAAAGATAGACCGTTAGATAGATACTGTCAGGAGTGGTACCATATGGCTGCTGCTTCAGTTTCCGTTCAGGCGATTGTCCTCCTGGCCGTGGCCGCGGTGGCGTCGGCGCAGCTGTCGGCGACGTTCTACGACTCGTCGTGCCCGAGGGCGGTGGGCACCATCAGGAGCGCCGTGACGGCGGCGGTCAACAGGGATCCTCGCATGGGGGCCTCCCTGCTCAGGCTCCACTTCCACGACTGCTTCGTCCAGGCAAGTCCTCGATCGATCGTCGTCGCCTCTGCCGCCGCTCATGTCACGCATACTGTCAGTGGCGTACCTCTAGCTAAGCTCACGTACGTTGTGCTCCGGCATCCATTCCGTGGTGTCGTCGTCACAGGGATGCGATGGGTCGGTGCTGCTGGCCGACACGGCCAACTTCACCGGGGAGCAGAACTCGTTCCCCAACCGGGGCTCGCTCAGGGGCTTCGACGTCGTCGACAGCATCAAGGCGCAGGTCGAGGCCGTCTGCCCGCGGACCGTCTCCTGCGCAGACATCCTCGCCGTCGCGCGCGCGCGACTCCGTCGTAACCGTAAGATATATGGATCGATCGATCAAATGTGAAAGCAGCACTGACCGACACCGATGGTGTTTGTTTATTCTGATGCTTCATTCTTGCAGTTAGGAGGGCCACCGTACACGGTGCTGTTGGGGAGGAGGGACTCCACAACGGCGAGCCTCTCCCAGGCCAACAGCGACCTCCCACCTCCGGGCTCCAGCCTTGCCAGCCTCATCAGCGGCTTCGCCAGGAAAGGGCTCAGCACCACGGACATGGTCGCACTCTCAGGTGCATGCGTGCTCGAGCTCGATCAATTGCTTGCTTGTACACACACTACTGACAAGATGCGCCAATGCATCACAACTCATGCCTGTACTGGTGGTGCAGGAGCTCACACGGTGGGGCAGGCGCAGTGCACCAACTTCCGGAGCCGGCTCTACGGCGAGTCCAACATCAACCAGTCGGACGCGGCGGCGCTCCGGGTGAACTGCCCGCAGTCAGGCGGCAACGGCAACCTGGCGCCCATGGACCTGGAGACGCCCAACACGTTCGATGGCGCCTTCTTCAGAGGCCTGCTCTCGCAGCGCGGGGTGCTGCACTCCGACCAGCAGCTCTTCGGCGGCGGCGGCGGCTCCACCGACGCGCTGGTCCAGAGCTACGCGGCTAACTCGGCGCAGTTCAGGAATGACTTCGCCGCGGCCATGGTGCGCATGGGCAGCATCGGAGTGCTCACCGGCTCGCAGGGGAGATCAGACTCAGTTGCTCCAAAGTGAACTGACAGTCCGGCCTGCCTGGCGGTGGCGGCCCAGTGAGTTGTGTGATCGTGTCGTGCTGTGGTCGAATAAGATTATTAAATTGGGTCATTTACTCATTTCTGTATTTTTTTTTAGAGGAAAAATAAAATCATAATGTGAAACTGTGAAGGCCAAACATGTTGGCTCCAACTCAAGAACCTATATCATTGTTCATCTGACCAGGACAGCAAGATATAAGAGGGACAGGTGAGGGGGACAGAGAAGTTGCAATTCATTAATTGGGAGAAGATGTTTAAGAGTTGCATGGCAGTATTTCTTGGACCAGCTCAATCACTCCTCATCAGTCAGATTTTGTAGCGATAGAAACAAAAAAAATCTGTCGTGATCCAGAATTGGGTCCCCGAGAGTGGCTAATTGGGCCAAAACGACCGCCGCCGGCCTAGGAGGGGCCACGGGGGGGCGCGCTTTGAGGGGGGGCCGGCCCCCTGCCGCCGCCGCTTTCCCTCTCCTGCACGACCCGAGTTTCTTCGCTTTCAAGTTAGGATTATCTTAGGTAATTTTTGGTGTGCAAGGGGCTATCTCATCTATAAAGGGAGACCCTTATTAGGAAATAATAAAATATGAATTGCTTGTAAAGGGTATTCCGGTCGTATAAGGAAACCTTATAGAGATTGCTTAGGTTACAAGTCCCACTAGTCGGGCTATATAAGCAAGAGGCATGTAATCTCTAGGGGACAAGCAAGAAAATAAAAATATATCTTTGCCTTGACTCGAGCCGCCGCCGCCACCTCCACGCTTCGGCGCCCTTATGCGCGCCCGTCCCCGCCGTCGCCCGTGCCTCCGGGGCGGCGCGGCCACCGCCGCCCACGCCACCGCCGCCGTCGCCATCCCCTTCCTCCTCCTCTCCTCCCAATTCCCCAACTCACGTGTCAATTCCGGCCCAATCTAGCCGAATCGACAACTTCTCCACTAACATCAACACCTATATTTGACCGGTAGCTTGTTACCTGTGATGACTTCAGGGATGACCACAAGAAGTTCAATGGGAGGTAAATTTCATAACTAGGAGGTCAGTTTGTGGCTACTATATGCAAAGAAAAAGGTGCTCATCATGGGTACCTTATTATATTGATGGGTGTGGAGAGGAAAACAAACCCACAACTTGATGAATCAAGGATTGAAGGTCCTGAATTTGCAGTTTGCATTATATATTATTGTTTTTTTTTTTATTTTAGAATCTATACGATTTGGGGATTTATTGTGCCTGGTTTTAGTATAACTCCTCTTTTTTAAAAAGATGAGACAACCACGTGCAACAGAAAATAGATTAATATATACTCCCTCCATCCCGAAATATAAGGAATCATAATGTTTGATTCTTTTTTGCTATCCTTATGGATGACACTCGCCCAATTGCTAACTTTGTTTTGGCACCTACAAATTGTCACATGATATTTGCCACTTTGGCTGACATGACAAGCCAACTCAGCCCGCCAAGTCATGGGAAATGACCCTTGTGCCCCTACTTGATCTCTTTCAACCCATCTCCACACTTTCATTGTTTCACTTCCATGTGAACAACGCTTGTCATCATCTAACGCCCGCTGGCTCCCATCTCCTTTTGTCTACCGTCAAAACTTGAGCCACCATTGCTGCCGCCTAGGCTACAAGCTCCACGTCCTACCTAGGCCACGAGCTCCGATCCGCTCCACCCGTTTGTCGTGTTGGGTCAACCCCACGAGCCCCAGACACGCACGTGTGGCCGCCCCATGCTAGGATTGGCTTCTTCGTCGCCATGGACATAGGGTGGAGCAAGAAGAGGGTGATGACCAGTGGGTCCATATGAGAGGATAAGAAGACAAAGTAAGACTGTCATTTCCCATCCCTTTTGTATGCTAAAAGGGTGAGTTGGCGTGCCACGTCACCAAAAGTGGCAAAAATGAACCATGCTTCTTTTTTTAGAGATCATGGTGAAGCGCGTATTTCAAAAATGAACCATGTTTCATTGTTCATGTGTGTTAGTGTGGCTGTGTTTTGTTTTAATGTTGTTTTTTGCTATTTTTGTTATCTTGAATTCTATAGACTAGGCTACCATTTGTTTTTTTACTTCTAATAGAATTCATCGCAACTTTTTGCTGTAATTCCAAAGGAAAAAGTGAGAACATAACCAAGAAAACCAAAGCATGGCAGTAGCAACTGCGAGGTGCTAAGTAGGTCCACCAACTGAACGCACAAGCAGGCAGCCCGTGCACGTTGTAGTAAAAGATGATTTGGGCACCAGCATTACCAATACTAAGATAAGACGCAGATCATCCCTCATCTGTCTTAAAACCAGCTTTGGCTCCTCTGAAAAGTTCAGTAGTAATTTGAAATGCGTTGTACAATGTACCGAAACATTAGATGAAACACAGCAAGGCATCATATACCTTGCAAACCCCACAAACTGCCAATCAAATAAATGAAACACTACAACAAAATATGATCCCTAGCCCTGAAGCTCCTTTTTACCGGTGGTAGAACAACATAAATGCAGAAAACTTAACCCAAACAACACACTCTGTTTGACACGACACAACCACGCATGAACAGTTCTGACCCGTCAGCTGTGCGCGCGCGCACGAAGCAAATCGATCCACTCAAGAGTAGTTCACCTTCCTGCAGTTGTAGCGGATCTCACCCCGTGATGTAACCTCCTAATTATTGGGCCCACCTGCACTGTCTTTGTTCCAAAAACCTCGGCGGCTGTGCGGATGCACCTAATAACTTAAGAAGCACTGTCGGTGTCATCGGAAACCCCGATTACACCACTCTCATACCAGGATCAACAAAGGAGTAGCTACAACATTACCACATTTGTTACAAAAATATAAATCGAGTGCGGAAGAATAATAACATAATTTTACAAAATATGAGCAAGTTACTTTTGAGCAAACTTAACTTAATTTGCGGAAGATGAGTATAACTAAAGGAGACATCAAGTCATGTCGAGCCCACCGACACAACCTTGGTTAACAAAGACGAGTCAACACACGCAACAAGGGTTAACAAACCCCGAGTACACAATGTACTCCGCAAGACTTACCCGACAAAAAGAAAAGACTCCAAGGATATCTTTGGCTTAAGGGAAGTAGAGCTAGAAAAGGAAAGTTTGCGAAAAAAGCTTACTACAAGTGGATCCTTACTTTCAATATCTTTAGCATAAATTTTATTGGAACATAATAAAGCTAGATTCGCTTTTTGTTCTATCTCAAACACTTTTTAAAGCAACACATTTCAACTTATCTCGCATCTCTTTCCCTTTCATAACCATGAGTAACCTTGTTTCTTCAATTACTACGATGAAGGTCGGGAATCGGGTCTCCTTCTCCAGAAGCAACGGCGATCCGCGAATCGATTCAAAACCCGGTTGGGGATCCCTAACCACACGACATATGTAGCACCTAAGCTTGCATATATCAACCTTTTCTCAGATTTGTCCAAAACGGAAGCGAGGCTGCGCCACCCGAGAGTACAATTACTCCACCTCCCTACCCCCCCGGTCCTAATGACAATGACGGTTTACCCAAAGTAGGGTGGGTACATGCTACTCCCGCCATCTCTCCACTCCCGGTCGCGTGGTTGCCATTCCCGATTTGGCTCCACCGAGATCCGGCTTACCGGAGTATGTGGCTAGTTAGGTCGACCGACTGGGGGTAGCGCCGAGGCGAGGCGTGCCATTGACCAAAAAGGGTCTCGGGCGCAATATGCGTTCAACAAGTCCCGATTTCACTCGGGCCAAACAACGGGACGGTCCTTAAGCGACCAACACGGGACAAGCACGGCTAGGTATCCCGCCGGCTTTCAACCTACGCCCCGTCGATCTCAAATTCATCACTACTATATTCATTCTCATGAACCACCATCGTGGTGTTCTCTTTTTCCATAGCCGGGGAGGAACAAAGATAAAACCTATATCTCGCGAACGATGAAGCCATCATTCGACTTCTACCGAAGTCTAGGCATTACTAAGCATAAGAGATCGACATACACTTACTAGTGGGATAACATCCGGAATAATCGTAGATCAAGGTAATCATGCAAAGAACGGTATCAACCAACTCCTACTAACTTAATGCACATTGCACTAGACTTAAGGTGAATAAAACATTTGTAAAACAGAGAAGGGTTTATGCAGGGACTTGCCTGTATTGCGGGGAAAAGTTAGATTCCTTAACGAGATCACCCGAATCATACTTGACCTCGATATCATCGGGTGTATGGATCTTCTTGAAGCTCGACCATCATGAACCATCTCACTCTCGTATACTCTACATGTAGATGATGATGCATGCTTTAGCATGATGGAATGATAAACATGGTGCTCGATGAATGCATGAAATGATAAACACGGGGAAAGTAACTTTATTTCACGATAAAGTTGCAACCCAACAAATCCAACTTGTTGAACTACTCTAAAGATATCATCACCATTGCCTAAGGAGTTCTCAAGGACCATTTTATTATGACACAAACCAAGATTCACAAAACAACCACCAAAGTCACACAAAACATAAATTATTTGACTCCAACGAGAAAATAAACCACATAAAATAATAGGGTTTAAAATAGAAAATAATTTAAACTTTTCAAAACGACTCCAAACTTTTTATACAAGTAGAACACATCATAAAACAGTACCAAAATAATTTTCATAATTTTTGGATAAATAAAATAATTATTAAAAATCAAGGAAGATGCATTTTTCAATTAAAATTTGTATTTTTAAATCATGCAAAAACTACTCAAAATCAAAGTTTCAAATTTTTCATGGATTAATATACTCATAAGAAGCTTCTACAAAAATTTTCAGAATTTTTAAATCTAAACTTGAATTTATATGAAATTCACAAGAATCAAGCACTATTCAAACAAATACAAATTGATAAAACACTTCTTTAAAAGAAAAAGGCCATTGGGCCTAAAGCCACTCGGCCCAGCTACCGGCAGCAGCAAGAGCCCAGTCCTGGCAAGACCGACGCGGCCCAGCGGAAAAACAGCCGACCCAACGCGGCCTGCTTAAGCCCGGCCCGCCCAAAAAATTGCGAAAAGGACCTCGTCTTTTTTATAAAATTACAAATCAGACCCAAACACTATTTGGCACTATTCCCTTGAGTCATGGACTTTACATCTAGGCCCCTATCATTTCTTCTATTCTCGTTTTCCCGGGTCCCCGACCACACCCGAGTAGAAGCGTTGGCCCACGGGCGGCGGCGGCGGAGCACATCACCGGAGCTCTCTCCGACGAAAGAAATGGTAGCGGCACCCCCGGCACCTGCAGGCGACCCAAAACCCCCACTAAAACGAACCAAAAACCGCCCCTAACCGAGCTAACTTCGGCGCGCGCGGCAAGTCGAGCGGCACCGTCGGCGGCGGTGTTCGCCATTGCAAGACGGGATTAAGTAAGCGGGCGGCATAGAAGTGACAGCAGCTCACCGCGACGGTGCTCTCATTTGGTTGTATCGAGAGGCGGTGTGGAGCTCGTTCGTCGACGGCGGTCTGGCGGCGGGCGCTTGCCGGCTTAACAACGGCGTTCGACGGCGGAGCTCCAGGTGCGAAAACCGGTGAGCGCGACGAGTAACAAGACAACGAGGCGAAGCTAAGGCTCAAGGTGGTTCGTCGCGAGGCTCACGGGTAGACGGGTCGGTCGGCGGCGAGATGGTTGGCGGCGGCGGCGACGGCCGGACCGGAGAAGATGGCGGCGCACGCGCGACTGAGACCATGAGAACTCACGATTGAGGGCTCGGTCGAGTCGTAGGGAGGATACGGAACTAATGACAAGATAACGAGGATGGAGGTGCGCGGCGTGGCAAAATTTGGCCGGCGACGACGAACTGGCGGTGGCGGCGAAAAGAAAAAAGAAGACGACGGTCGGTTGGAGCGGGATAAAGACGAGTGAACGGGTTCCACGGCGTCTCGGAGCGGTTGCGGCGACGTGGCCAGGCAGCCTGTGTGGCTCGCGGACGCGCCTAGAAGACCGGAGGAGGCCCACGGCGACGCCCGACAGCGGCGGCCGGCATGGGCAGCCATGCCACTCTTGTAGCACCCAAACCCTAACATTCTGAAATTTGCCAAATTCTCCAAAAATTTGAACTGAACTTGAAAAACTCCAAAAAGTGACTTAGGCTAATTTTTCAAGATCTACAATTTTCATAATTGCAAGATTTTCAAAATCGGCCTCTAAATATGACTTTTTGAAATGCAGTTCAAAAATTTGAAATTTGAATTCAAAATTACTTTTAAAATCATGTAACAACTTGAAAAACTTTGTACATGACTTTTGCTCATCTCAACAAGATCTACAAACTAGGTTTTGAAAGTTTTTGCAAATTTTGCTTAGATTTTGAAATATGATTTTTAAATCAAAAGGGGACAAAACCCTAATTTTGGTATTTTCAAAATTACTCTAAATTTTTGAACTAAACTTTGAAAACTCAAAATACCAACTTTGTTCAACTTTTAAAACTCTACAAAATTGCTTTAATAACCATACCCAAATTCTTTATAAATTTTGAATAAAAGAAAAGGGGGTAAAAGAGAGAGAAAGGAATTTAGGGTTTTCGAAGTTCAATTCAAACTTGAATTTGATTCAAATTTCAGAATCCCAATCTATACTATCCAACCATCATACAACAACATACTTAGGATCAAAACATAAAATAAACTTAATTTTGTCCAATCCGGGACTTAACTGGTAAGTAACACGGGGTGTTACATCGCCGCTGCTCCCCGTGAGCGGGCTCAGGTTGCCTATCTTCACCATGGCCAAAGCGCGTGTGTTAGCATTTTGAAAACGTTTGACAAGTGCGAAGTTAATGCTCTCGACTCTAAATGCATATGCAAGTCAATGTGAATCTAGAGACACTTCTAATGCGGATTAGCCGTGTATTCTCTCTTGATAGTCGGCTATCTATCATAAGCGTGATCACACTCTCTATAGTGTCTTGATCACCAAAACAAAACTCTATCAAGTTATACTTTTGCCTTGATCTCCGGGTCTTTGCCTTTCCGCCAAGTCAGCTTGATGATCCACCATGTCCATCTTCCAAGTCCATGTCCATGATCATGTAGCTCCACATAATCTATGCTATCCTATCTCATAAGCACACTTAGAGTAGAGAATTAACATAATAGGGTGTCATCAATTGTTAAAAATCAAACATTATATTTCAACTTGTACTACGCATTCTTTGCTACTACTTGTAATCTAGGTACCGTGCACTGTTGTCCTACTTTGCCAAGATAATTTTATTTCCTTTCACTTGATTAGGTTTTCCCAGGCATTATCACGTAACATTTTTATTATTCAAAAAATGACATGCCCCACACAGGAGATGCCACATTAGCCAAGCGAGGGATGATAGAGTCACGCCTCCCTCTGCAGATCGCTGCCATGGCGGAACTATGTCGACCCATCGCTACCGACGCGCCTCGCATGCTCGCCGGCCTAGTCGGTCCGACCCGAAAGCAAACACAACAACAAAGAATCGGCCTTCGTACATTTACCCCGAGCCACTAACGGGAGGGGCCCGTCCGTCATCATTTTCCTCCTCTACTTTTCCCTCGAAGCGAGTAACGCGCAAGGCCGCCCAAACCTCGTGTTGACACATGTTAACATATACTTTTAATTGTCAACTAAATATGGAAAAGGACTAAAATATAATTAGATAACCTTATTAGGGGTTTCTACTAATGATTTCCATGAGTTTTGGTAAAGTTGTGATTTGCGGGGACTTAACGAGAAAAACGGCGGGAATTGACGTGTCATAACGCAACGCAATCCAACTCGAAACAAGTCTAGAAGGCTCGGAATACACCCGACGTGGGACGAAACTTGACACCGAAGAAAACATCATCTAGAAGACTCCGAAGCCCACGACGCATCGCGGGGCCCGAAGTGGAGCCCACCCCGGGGCCGATCGCCCAATAATCAGCCGATCGGCCCGGCTTAGCCGTCAAGTTGTCCCTCGTTTCCGAACGTTCCTCCACCGCCTCTAAGACGCCAATCTAATCCCGGTCGTTTGATGTCGGTTTAATCCGAGGGCGTCGGTTAAGCACGAGATGCATGAAGGTTTAGTACCGGGTAGAGGGAGGCCGGGGAGACTCCTATATATGTAACCCTACACCCCTAGGAGCAGTACAGATTGACTTGAGAGTTGTCCCATGAATGGATGGTCTCTCTCGTTAATATTAGAGAATTAGATTAGAAAGCTACAATGTAATAGAATAGATCTAGTAGAGAGTTAGGGAGAGCGGAACTGCGTTCGGTTCCGAGAAGTCTTCGGATTCGGTATATCTTTGTATCTCAACTCTATTAGACTTTATGCCATAATTAGATCTATCTTTTCTAGTACTTTTATGCCTTTCATGTTATTGATTAGAATATAGTTGTTATATAATTGCATAGGATCTTCGCTCGTATTGAGTGCTCGGTTATTCATGATGATTAGAGTAGTAATTAATAGTGTGGACATGGTGTCTAGACTAGAGGTTACCTTAGATTGCACCCAGGGCCCCACGGATAGTTGTGGTAGCCCTAGGTGGTGATGACCCTAACGGCCGACGTATTCCACCACGTTCGGATTGGTAGTGTAGGACCGTAGTCGAGCTTCCTAGCCCCCTTCTCATCCCTTTCCGCGGCTAGTGTTCGATGTCCCGAAGTGTTCTTTTATGATCGCTATACCTTTTCATGCCTTAGTTACTCAAGAACCAAAGTACTAGAGAAGTATTCGGGAACTTAGATCTCTCCCGTTGTCCTCTTGACCTAGCTATCTATTCTATATTATAATATTCTCTGGTTAAGTGCTATTAATTATCATTCATATCATATACATCATTTACCCCCTCACTTTAGTTTAGTTGGTATAATAAGTTAGTAGATACATGATTTTGATTTATCATAGTCTTTACCCTTGCTTCCCTCGTGGAAAATATAAATAACGATACTACTGAATACTCCCGGGTAAAAGCTACAATGGTATATATATTTTGTGCGCTATGAACCCTTTATATTCTTTTTGCACTTAATAAATACCAACACCTCGCACATAGGAACGCCGAGACGTCGCCCCCCGTGTTACGCCAAGCACCAGGCCTACACGGATGCCAAAGTTGAAGCCCCGCACCCCAACCTCTCCAATCGGCGGACAAAGGGCCGACAAGTCTGCAGCCAGAAGCACGCTAACCGTCCGTCGGGCTCCATAGTTGTCGGGTGCCTATAAAGTCGACCCTTGAGCCTCTAGGGTTTTTAACCCCACCACCATCTTCGCGGTACCGCAAGCATGAGAAAGAGAGAAGGAGTAGACGCGAAGCTTCCCGCCTTCGACTTCATCGCCCCCACCGACACCCGCCGCTAGCCACGGTGAGTCTCCCCTCCGTATGGTAGTCGCCGTGGCCGCCGCCGCCCTCACCCACGGGGGCACAAGGCCGGTCTTTGCCTTTTTGCCTTGTCGGAGAATAGCAACCGTATTTTTTTCTAAAATTCTTTTTGGTTGGGTTTAGGAGGATGATGGTGGGGTCACCGAGATCGTGTTCGAAGAGAAGAAGTACATGGATCTTCACAAGGGTTCCGTCGTAGGTGACAAGGACAACATCGATATCTTGTGTATCCCGTCCCAGGGTAACTCGGTGCTATATCGTGTTTTTTTTTTTCTTCAAGTCTTGTGTTATGAAGATAACATGTGTGTATGCAGTTGGCTTCCTAGACCCATCCACCGATAAGGAGATATTGAAGATTTTGCAGACTGATGTGACCAGTGAGTATTACTATTTGATACTACTAATAATTAACTTATCGATTTTATATTATGATGCTGCTGCCGATGAAAGTGATGTCCTAGCATTGGAGTGTTGTCTCACAAAATGTGAGTATTACTATTTGATTCTACTAGTAATTAACTTCTCGATTTTATATTATGATGCGGTTGTATGATTAGACATGATCCCTCATAAAGATGAAAGTGTTGTCCTAGCATTGGAGTGTTGTCCCATAAAATGTGTGTTTTTAGCGCTATCATGGGCACCTTATTATATTGATGGATGTGGAGAGGAAAACAAAGCCTCAACTTGATGAATTAAGGTTTAAATGTTCTTAATTTGCAGGTTGCATGCAAATGGCTAAGTATGAAAGTATGAGCACACTGTAAACTAAGTGTTTCATAAATGTATCCACCCACCCTTACACAGGAGCTAATTCTCCTTATTTATAGTCATTGTTGATAGCCACAACTTAATTACAATCTAGACCCTCAAATATTCCAAGGATATTCTCCACCCTAGGTCTTGCGGGGGCACAATGCTTGGTCTTCTTATCTTAGTTACCGCCTTAGTTGTTGGGCTGTCATCCGGCCCATTTAGGGCTTCATCCGTGTACGAAAGTCGTGGTGCACCATCTGGCTTGAGGCATCATCTCCTGCTTCTGGGTCCGCTCCTCAGGTATGATCTCGGGCGCAAGCAAAACCTCCACCGGATCTTGTGCTCCTCGCCGAGATGATCTCGGGCGCAGGCGAAACCTCCTCGAATCTTGTGCTTCTCGCTAAGATGATCTCAGACGCAGGTGAAACCTCCTCGTATCTTGTGCTCCTCACCGAGATAATCTCAGGCGTAGGCGGCGAAACCTCCTCGGATCTTGTGCTCCTCGCTGAGATGATCTCGAATGCAAGAGAAACCTCCTACGAATCTTGTCGCCCTAAGCGAGATGATCTCGGCTCCTCGACAAGACCTTCGCAAGGTCTCCTAGGAGGGAGACGACGGAGGTTTTAGGAGAGGTTTGAGTGGAGATGTTGTCTCCACTTCTTTGAACAAGGGTGTTGCGGCCCATCCCTACAAGGAATACCTTAGCACACAATTATTTGTTTAGGATGTCTCGTATGTATTTGTGGTTACCTTCGCTCACTTTGTCGGGACCATGTCCCAACAATCTGAAATATAAGGAATCATAATTTGTTTTGCTATCCTTATGGATGGCACTCGTCCAATTGCTAAAACTTTGTTTTGGCACCTACAAAATTGTCACATGATATTTGCCACTTTGGACGACGTGGCATGCCAACTCGACCCGCGAGGTCATGGGAAATGACCCTTGTGCCCCTACTTGATCTCTTTCATCCCATCTCCACACTTTCGTTGTTTCACTTCCATGTGAACTACGCTTGTCATCATCTACCGCCGGCCGGCTCCCATCCGCTTTGTCTATCAAGTCAAAACTTGAGCCACCATTGCCACCGCTAGGCTACAAGCTTCGCTGGCCCTACCTAGGCCGAAGCCACGACCCACTCCACCCCGTTGTTGCGTTGGGTCGACCCCCGCGAGGCCCAAACACGTGAGCGCGGTCGCCCCATGCTAGGATCGGCTTCTTCGTCGCCATGGACAGAGGGTGGGAGCATGAGGAGGTTGATGGCAAGTGGGCCCACATGAGAGGATAAGGAGACAAAGCAAGATCGCCATTTCCCATCCCTTCTACGCTGAATGGGTGAGTTGGCGTGCCACATTATCAAAAGAGGTAAAAATGAAACATGTTCTATTGTTCATGTGTGTCAGTCTGGCTGTGGTTTATGTTAATGTTGTTTTATGCTATTTTTTTTATCTTGAATTCCATAGACTAGGCTACCATTTGTTTTTTCCTCAATTCTAATAAAACTCATGGCACCTTTTTGCTGTAATTCCAAAGGAAAAAGTGAGAACATGACCGAGAAAACCAAAGCATGGCAGTAGCAACAGCGAGGTGCTAGTAGGTTCACCAACTGAACGCACAAGCAGGAAGCCCCCGTGCACGTTGTTGCAAAAAGATGATTTGAGCACCAGCATTATTGGTATCTATATCTATAACCTAATAATAAAACACGAAAATTTCTGTCAATCTGCCGAACTTTCCGTCTGCCTGTCCGTGTTACTTTCCGTCCGCCTGTCCGCCGGTCCTGTCCGCCTGCCCATCCGGCACAGACTCGGTCTCGGCTCATGTTCGTCTGCCCTCACCGTCCCATTGGGCGAGTTCCTCCCCATCCCGGTCTCGTGCGAGGATTTCATTCCTGCGGGGTCCCGTCCCAATCATATAATCCAGACAAAACTAAATCCAAAATCTAAAGATCTCATACATCCGTTTTGCCATGAAATAGATCCAGTTTCCATCTCAGAAAATCTAAATCGCCAAAGTAAATACAAAAGCAAAATTAAACAAGACTACTACAGGGCCAGGGAGCTCCACCGCTATGCTATCCTCTAGCCAATCACGAATTAGAACTGAAAGGAGATGCACATGGTGTGGCTGTTGGCGGCGGCTTTTGTTCTTGAACTTCCGGTCCACAGTACCAGAGTGCTCGTTCGCCGACTCCCAACAGACGACCGCACGAGCCTTGTCCGACCACTTGTAGCCGCAGGCGACCGCGTCCGCCCGCCCGCACGCGCTTTCTGCCCCTCACCCCATGCGGCGTTGGTGCCCCTGGCTAGGTGTGACCGTCTGTTCGCTGTTCCTCGCTGGACAGTGAGAGTGGGATATGTGGGATATATGGAAGATTTTGGGGCTGCGGAGTGCCGGGCTGGGGACTGGAAGAGAGGTCACCGAAGAGACGAAGTTAGGTCATAGCTTACCTTATATACCTACTACAATGGTATTGGGCCTTGGAAGCACCGTGGGCTGCTGGGCCTTCAGCATTGTCATAGTCAGATCCCGCGGGGAGCGATGAAAAGTCTCGATGAGGCTGAGGAGACTGACATGTGTCCCAACTTTAAAAAGATATTAACATATTATTATGGATAAAAAATCATGGATCTTGATATCTAACTATACCAGAAAAAAATAGATATCTAAAATTGCCATCCTTGTTTGTATTAATGAGTAAATACAATTGTGATTACTGTAGCAACCACTTACAATATAAAAAAAAAGTAACACCTATACAAATTCAAATTAAGTTGTTATGGATGTTGTATTTGTGCATCAAGCTGAAGCGAAACACTTGATTGTTTTTTTTCTCCAATTGCAACATACAGGCACACATTTACCGTATTTCCGGCCACCGTGTTTGGGAATGAGGAGCAAAGCTCCCCAGTTCAAAAAAAAGAAAAACATACGAGCATATTTGCATTAGTAGGTTTTTTTTCTCCCAACAGAACGCTAGTGCAATAACAACTACCCTATGTCTCAAATTGCAACTTTTGTTATGCATTGTCTATCTATAAATATCAAAACAACATATATTGGAACAGAGGGTGCTTAATATTCCATCACAATAAGAATTTTTGAATGATCTTCAAAATATCGACAAGTTTAGATAAAATCTTACTTAACCATAGACAACATGTCAACTGTAATAGATAAAAAATTCTATCCCGTTGCAACGCGACGGCATTTTTTCTAGTAATAATAAGATGCAGATCATCCCTCATGATCTGTCTTAAAACCAGCTTTGGTTCCTTTCTATCGAAGTACAGTAGTAATTTGAAATGCGTAGTACTGAACATCAGACGATGAAGCACAGCAAGGCATCACATACGTACCTTGCAAACCTCACAAACTGCTAATCAAATAAACGGAACACACTACAGCAAAAAAAAAAAAAAAAAAGAACCAGCCCTAAAGCTCTTTTTACCGGTGGCAACATAAATGCAGAAAATTTAACTCAAATAACACACTCTGTTTGACACGACACGACCACATGAACAGTTCTGACCCGTCAGTTGTGCGCGCGCACGTCACGAAGCAAATCGTCCACTCAAGAGTAGTTCACCTTCCTGCAGTTGTAGCGGATCTCGCCGCTGCTCCCGGTGAGCGGGCTCAGGTTGCCCATCCTCACCATGGCCTCCGCGAAGTCCCTCCTGAACGCGTCGGCGTTGGCGGCGTAGAACCTGACGAGAGCGTCCGTGACGCCAAGGCCGCCGGCGAACAGCTGCTGGTCCGAGTGGAGGACTCCCCTGCTCCGGAGCAGCGAGGCGAAGTAGGCGCCGTCGAAGCGCGCGGGCGTGGGGTCGAGCGGGGCGAGGCTGTCGTCGCCGCTGCCGGTGGACCGCGGGCACACGGCCCGGAGCGACGCCGCGAGGGAGCCGTCCAGGGTGGCGGTCTCGTTGTAGAGGCGGTCCCGGAAGTTTGTGCAGCGGGAGAAGCCCAGCGTGTGCCCTCCCGAGAGCACCACGAGGTCCTGCAGGGAGAGCCCGTGCGACGCGAAGTTGGAGGCCAGGCGGTCCAGGCTGAAGGTCGGCGCCGGGATGCTGTTGTTCGCCGCCGCCTGGCTCGCCGTCCGCGCGTCCCGGCGGCCCAGTGGCACGTTGTACGACGGGCCTCCCAGCTGGATGTGCATGACATGTGATGCATTTAAATTTGTGCTGCAGCGTGTGCGTGGTGCATGGACGGGCGCGGTGAAGGTTTTCGTGCGTGCGTGCGTGCGTGCAACAAGACGATGGAGGCGAATGCATGAACGAACCGCCACGACGGAGTCACGTGCCGCGACGGCGACGATGTCGGTGCAGGAGACCACGTTGCCCCTGCAGGCGGCGTTGACGGCGCCCTTGATGCGGTCGATCACGTCGAAGCCGCGGAGAGAGTTGGCGTTCGGCGCGGCCGTCTTCTCGCCGGTGAAGAAGGGCGTGCCGTCCAGCAAGATGGACCCGTCGCACCCCTGAACCAAGCACAAAGATAAGATCATGTCTGAGATATGTTGTGAAATGCACGCATGCATCAGCGTGGTGGGACGTGATTAGATAGCTAGTAATGCGCATGCATATGCGTACATTGACGAAGCAGTCGTGGAAGTGCAGGCGCAGCAGCGACGCGCCCATGCGGGGCTCCGCCGCCACAGCCGCCTCCACGAGCCTCTTGATGGTGGGGAGCACCGCCGGGCACGCCTTGTCGTAGAAGTGCGGGTCCAGCTGCGCGCTGCCGGTCGTGGCCAACAGGGCGACCGCGACGACACACGCCACGAAACGGCGAGACATCGAAACCACCATCGCTAGCTATCTCGACAGCTTCTTCTGCCACAAGTTAATCAGCTAATTGAGCTAGCTATCAGACGACAACTAATCCACCGATCAAAGCTGGCTTTGGCTCCCGTGGATGTGGGAAAAACACTGCTGGGGAAGCGATTTATATAGCCCATGGAGTTGACCCCGTTGACTCGGTTCTTCGCAAGCAGCAACCTGAGCTAGCGTCTCGCGCAGAAAGCGTTAAAGAAGTGAAACAAATGATTCAGTAGATGAACTAAGGAAAGGCGTGTGGAGTTGACTACTGTGTATGGAATGCTCGGGATTTCCAGCTGGTAGGTAGGAAAAATGGAGACTGAATGACTGATGGATGGGGTGCTGTGAGGCTTTGTTGCTCAACGTTTTTTAGCTAACCACCGGTCGATCTGAAGATAATGATCTCCTAATGCATGACGATCGCCGGCCAGCAACTAAATCGCGGGAAGCTGCCTCGATTTGCTCAGCGGGCAGAGGCTTCATGAGAATGTGAGATGAAGGTGATCTAATTGACCTACCCAAGACCAACTCGGCTGTGTGGCCCAAGCTCGTTGATCGTACTTGCTTCTCCCGTTATTAAGCGGTTTTTATATGCATGCACATAGCACGACAATGACAACGACAACAACACCCAAACTTTGTATGTACACTTGTACTACGCATACGTTGCTACTGGTAATCTGGGTACCGTGCAGCTCATGTCCTAGTACTATTGCCAAGATAATTTTGTTCCCCTTTCACTTGTTTAGGTGTTGCTTCTTGATACTATATGCGTACATGAACAAAGTGCGCAGGTCCTTGTGGTTGAACAGATTCTCAATAATCCACATGTAGAGTAGTCTCTCTCTCTTTTTAAATCTTTTAGTACTCACCCAGTTCCACAAAAACATGTAATTGTAAACAACCTTGCCTGTGGTACATTTTCTTATTAAACCATTTTTGCGTCGGCATGGTATGGGCCTAGTGGTAGCCCATTTTTGGGGGCTTCTTATTGGCCAGCACATGGGCCAAAATCCAGAAACACAGTTGATGGGCTTGTAACGTTTCGGGTCCCAGTATACAGACAGCTGCAATTCTGTCTGTTTCGGATTGCAGAAACGGCCACACAGCCAACAGAAGGGAGCTCACGCAGTCAAGGTCGTGTTTGTAGTACTAGTAGCAACTGATTCAGTGTTAATTATAGTGCCACAGTCCACAGATAGGGATCAGCACAAGCTTTGTTTACAAGGCATCCCATTCGAATGTTGGCAACGGTCCAGAAACGAAGCAGAGCCCTGGCTGTCGTCTTGTCTTCGTCTTCGGCAACGTTCGCGTTCAGTTCCCGTGAGTATTAATCGCTTCACCGACCGACCAAAGGACTAGGAAATGCAGATGGATCCAGTGGCACCGCAGCCAAAGGCCAAAGCAGACAAAGGCCCGATCGTAGATGACGATCGCTGCACTGCATTCATCTGCACCCACCGCACTAGAGAGGCCGGGCTAGGGTGGTTGGTTTCTCGTGATCCGCGCGCGCCAGCACACAGTCCACGGGTCGCCCGGTGGATCCTGGTGCCTTCTTCCTTTGGCTGTAGGCTGCCGTGCACTCACCACCGGGAGCGGCGCGGCGGTGTGCAACGGCAACTCATCGCACCGCACGGTGTCCGGCTGCATCATTTTTCGGCTTTCCGTGGAACGAGCTGCACCACGCCGCCCCGGCGCCCCACCACCAGCCACTCCGTGGTCGACCGTTAATTCCACGCCCGTTTCCGCTGGTGCGCTTGGTTTCGCCCTCCGTCTCGGCAGAGGAACCGAGGAAGCAGCCGCTGCGGCCCCACCTGCAGCTGCAGGGAAACGGTAACATGTGGCAGCCTTGTGCGGGGACAGTGGCAGCAGCAAAACAAGACCGCAGCTTTGTTTACACAGTGAGTGGTGTGTGCCACCGTGACACAGTGAGGGGCTGCTGCACAATACGAAAACGGCCAACGGCTCCTTGTTGGGGGCGTGGGGCGGGGCGGTCAACGTCTCTCTCGCCGGGGCACTCGCTCGCTCTTAAAAACCCGCAGCTTTCTCGTGTTCCCACATCACTCCTCCGCCACTAGCCAGTTTCCCTCTCCACTCTCCTCGCGCACCAGTGCGCCTCCAAGAACCTGAACCCACCGTTCCGATCCCCCATGAGCTCCGAGCCGGAACGCGCAGCTCCGCCGGCCGCCGCCCCGGATGGGGCGGGCGGCGGCAGGGCGGAGATCGACACGTCCGCGCCGTTCGAGTCCGTGCGGGAGGCCGTCGACCGATTCGGCGGCAGCGCCGCCTGGAGCTCCGACCTCGTCAGGCGCATGTTCGCGCCCTCCTCCAAGGTAGGTGTGACACCCGCCGCGCCTCTTCTCTCCTCCGGTTCCCTGCTCCTCCGTCCGTTCATCCCTGCCGTGCCGTGGAATAGCTTGCTCCGGTTGCTGCTGCGTCCAACTGCTAGTTGGTTGATTTTATGAGCTCCGAGGGTTGATGGTCCTTCTCCTTGTCTGGATAGATTTGGGCATTTGGCTCCGGGTAGATGTCGGTACCTGCCTACTTTACTCTTCTGCAGTGATTTGGAAATATGCTGGTGCAGTGGTGTTCGTGCGAGTAAGCACATAAATCAATCACATCTCAGTTTTGCCTATTGCTTGGTCCCCGAGTGACTGACTGCCCCACAGCAAGCCAGCAACCGCGTGAAGCCGTTCTTGCTAGCACTATATGCCTTGTACTCTGCACATTTATGACGAGAGAGTTTAGCATTGGATTCCTAATTGTGTGGTCACTGTAGTAGTTCCACGAATAAACGCCTTCTTAATCATGGTGCAGGCGTGCTGCAGCATTCTGTTTTTATTTCAGCAAAGCTCGAGTAGTGTCGACTGACATGTGTGGATTATTGTGTGGTTTTTTGCCTTCAGCATTTGTATCTCCTCATTCCGGGATCTGTATCTTTTTCCCCATGCAACCAACATACAGATTCCATGATGTTGTTTCTTACTTTCCTTCCCACGTTTGCAACCTGCAGAAACATGAAGACTCTGAACAAGCTGCAGAGAGCATCAACGTTAAGGAGCAGGCTGCACAGCTAGAAAGCGAGGTGGCAGTCAAAGAGAGGGAAACTCTTGATGTGCTCAAGGAACTGGAAGCAACCAAGAAAATCATAGCAGACCTGAAGCTGAAGATACAGAAGGAAGCCACTGAAACATCATCCCCTGAAGAAGCTGCGAAGTCTGCTGAAGCTGATCAGTTCTGTAAGGCAGCACCTGAAGAGCAGCAGCCTGAAAACATCAATGTCGATGTGGACATGGAAGGTGCAGAGGAAAATCATTCAGGTTCAGTTTCGGCGGAACTTGAGCAGGCAAAGGCAAGCCTGAACAGAACTACAGGTGATCTGGCTGCAGTGCGGGCTGCAGTTGAGCTACTGCGAAATAGCATAGCAAAAGAAAAATTGCTGCTTGAAAGAGGCCGAGAGAAGCTCTCCTCTAACACTTCATTGGTTTCTTCTTTGGAGGATGAGCTGGATCAGACAGCACAAAAGCTGGAAACGCTGAAGGATCTGCAGAGGAGACGCAAAGACCCCTCGGACATTTTTATGGAGATCAAGAAAATGACAACTGAGGTGCAGCAGCTCAGGAGCATGGCAAATGATTCGAAATCTGAAGCAATGGTGTTGGCTGCAGAAATTGAGCAGGCAAAGGCCAGCATTAGCACAGCTGAGATCAGGTGCATTGCAGCCAAAAAGATGGAAGATGCCGCTAGAGCAGCGGAAGCCCTTGCACTTGCTGAGATCAAAGCACTACTGAGCAGTGAAAGTTCTTTTGAAGGTGCTTCTGATGGAGTAACTCTCTCGATGGAGGAGTATTTCACACTGTGTTCCAAAGCTCTAGAAGCTGATGAAAACTCCAGGAAGAAAGTAGAAGATGCCATGCTGCGGGTAGACGTAGCTAACAATTCAGAGACGGAGTCAGTCAAGAGGCTCGAGGATGCCAAAGTAGAGGTTGAGGAATGCAAGAAGGCGCTACAAGAGGCCCTAAAGAGGGTAGAGGCTGCAAACCATGGGAAACTTGCGGTGGAAGAGATTCTTCGTAGATGGAAATCTGAGAGTGGACACAAAAAGCGATCTCTTGGTGTCTCCCCAAAATTCAAAAATGCAGCTCACCGTCGCAAAGATTCGCACACCACAGATATGATTTCTGATGTTTCAGATAGATCACACAAACCAACACTCTCAATTGGGCAGATACTAAGTATGAAGTTAATGGGACCTGATGGGTATGACAAAACTGTTTGGGATGACAAAGCAAGCGAGATACCAGATATCTCACTTGGTCAGATTCTAAACAGGAGTGGTGTTTTGTGCAGAGAAGATATGGCTACTCGCAAAAGAATTTCAGGAAAGAGGAAGAAGTTTGCATTGACTGGGCTTTCTGTTCTCCTGGCGAAGCAATCAAAGAACAAGAAGAAGAGAGAATCCTTTTAAACTGATATAAGTTCTCCCAAAAATATCAGTGTTGTTCTACATAGTATTATAATATGCAGATGTAGTTCAGCCTTGTCATTCGTAGTTACTTATATCTAAATATGTTATAGGAGTAGTATATTTAGTCCCTCATGTTAAATGTACCGGTAGCAATTTTTGCTGCTAATTAGAGTAGTGACCGATAGTTCTCTGCTATGTATGCTATTGAGCTCTACTTAATTGGATCCAAATTTTACCTTTCTGCGTTATGGTCTAAAGTTTACCCCCTTTTTTGTGCAACATACCTAACGCACAAGCACCATTTCTTTGCCCAAATTCACAAGCACCATTATCCTTGGTCGTTTATATACTTGGAATAATTTGAGGAGTAACCTTTGTGAATGTGAACTAAGTGTACCTTAGTTGATTGGAACATGTCAACTCGGTTCAGAGTTAACAACTCAACACAATTACGGGTACAACTAACTATTCCTTCGCAGGCGTTCATAGGAACATGTGTGTGTGTGTGAATTGAGCTTGAGGAGCTATGTTTACTCTCGTTTTATTCAACATCATCTTGAAAATTCTAGCCGATAATCTAAATTTGTAGGGCCTATTTGTATTTGCTTGCCTAGCCTGCATCTAGATTTATGCAGTGGAACTTAGCCATGTTTGGTAGCCCACAAGGAGTCTTGCATATGCATCCTTGCACAGTGCTCAATGCAACACGGGTTACTATGCTAGATTTGGTGATATACTCATATTAGGCAATGCAAATTTGCACAAACTGGTGGGGGGGCATGAAAATGGAATCGCCCACCTCCACAAACACATGAGACCTCTACTACAACATATATGGAGGTTTATTTATGCAGGAGAGCAAACACAGACGCTGAATTCATGCTGGGTTGGATTGGGCTGTGCTGTACAAGGTCTTGCAAGTAATTAATCACACCAGCAAATTCATTAGTATTATGAAAATAATGTTACTATGAATTTCACGAAGCGTCGATATGTCCGAGTGGTTAAGGAGACAGACTTGAAATCTGTTGGGCTTCGCCCGCGCAGGTTCGAACCCTGCTGTCGACGTTTTGTTCTCGTTCAACTGTGTTTTTTTTTTTTCGCCCACCCAATAACTTTTCTTCTTCTTCTTCTTCTTTTTTTTTTTTTTTTTTTCCTGGAATGGAATCGCAGTTCCATGTATCATTCACACAACGTCGTTTCACCCAATCAACTTTTTTTTGTGGAAAAAAAAAAATGGAATCGCAGTTCCATTTATCATTCACCAAATGGCAAATCGAAGAAGTAGCTGGCATCCAATCACCCAGCGTAAGGCCAAGTTGGTGTTGCGCGGGATTCTTCTTTCACTCGCGAATCGTGATCCCGAAGACCAAAAGCCGGAACCGGAAGACTTCAGATGGCGACGTTTTTTTTTTTTTTTTTTTTTTTTTTTTTACAAATCAGGAGAGTTGACGACTCTATTGACATGATTGTTGATCTAGAATATAGTCACCATGATCTCCTCTAATAATTGACACAGAAGAAAGGGCTAGCCAATCCAATGCAAAGAGGTGCTTCCGCTGTCTTAGGGCACCCGCGATGGCCCTTTTGTCTGCAATGGTTCTGCTATCTTAGTGGATGACGGATGAATTCGCATGGAAGAGAAAGTGAGAAGAGAGGTATGCGACCTACCAAAAATGGCACAAGTTTTTTTTTTTTACAAATCGGGAGAGTTGACGACTATATTGACATGATTGTTGGTCTAGAATATAGTCACTGTGATCTCCTCCAATAATTGACACAAAAGAAAGGGGGCTGGCCAATCCAACGCAAAGAGGTGCTCCCACAGGCACCGTGATGGCCCCTGCTGTCCGCAATGGTCCTGCTTGTCTTAGTGGATGACAGATGAATTCTCATGGAAGAGAGTGAGAAGAGAGGTATGCGACCCACCAAAAATAGCACATAGTATTGGAACATAGTTTTGAATGCTAAAACGTCTTGAATGCTAAAACGTCTTTCTATTGGGATTGAGGGAGTACGCCGAAATCCAACTACACGTTCCGAAATCCAACTAAACGTCTTTCAGAAATAACTGGGACACATACGAAATCCAAATACAAAATTACAGCATGGCATTAAACTGAATGAAGCAGGAAAAAAAAGAAACTAAGGGATGCAAGCAGCCAAGCACGTTCATGGATGAATAAAATATGCCGAATTGCTTAAAAAAGACCAGTAAACATGTCCGTGTATTGTAAATGAGAAAAAAAAAAAAAGGATATCAAACGTTCATGGAAATTGACAAAAAAGAATGTTACATATCTCTTAATGTTTTACCTTTTATCAAAAATTAAAAATATAATGTATTTTATGATATGCCTATGTCAATCATAATATAATAAGTTAATATTGTCAATTATATGACAATGCCCTATCAAGTTTGTATCAGATTAAAAAAAATAACCTTGATAGTATTTTTATCATGTCGTAAGTCATAGAAATATTTAATATATTGCAACAATAAACTCCACACTATGTGTTGGCAGAGTTAAATATCAAGTTCGGTCGTAAAAGGGCCTAAATAGCCTAGTCACATAGTAAATCTAGATAAATTAATAGTTTAGTTCTCTAATATCTAAAATTTCACTAACAGAAATAAATAATTATGAAAATGTTCCCTTATGATAGAAACCATATCCCAATAGTATGTTCAATAGAAGGAAAATTTCATCGCATGAGAATAAAAACAAAGTACAATAACAAAAATTATGTTTGGTAATTTCTACGAGTGTTACATTTGTCACAATATCTAGTCTTGATGATTCTACTTCTCATCATATTGCTCACCTAGCCAGGCCCATACAATGTCTTTCAGTGCCAGTCTCATACCTTGGATCATAAAATTTTTGATACTCAAGGGCATCGCCCTTGGTTTTCTTAATCTCCACTAGATGAAGATTTGGCGTGATTTGAGATATCTCAACGTTTATGGATAATACACCTTTTATTCTTGGTTTGGAAACTTCCATCATGAACAACCCACCACTTTTTTCTTTATAACCTTCAATCCTAAACTCTTTGCAACTTCAATGAACTTTTGTGACAATTGTCGAAATTGTGTTGGTAGATGTGAATTTAGACTCCTCCTTGTTTGAGTTATTCTCAAAAATACCAGAGAGATCAAACCCATTGGAAAGTGAGATGATATCAAAAGCATTCAAATTAGTAATTTTCTCTGCTGCTGAATTACACTCAACTATATTGCTATTTAAAGGATCCGAAGTCAAATCCATGTCAATAGGCATAGCAGCTCTTGTTATATTCATAGTTGAATCAAACAACCTTGCATCAAGACCAATTCTGAACCAAGGATGTTTCATTATTTCTTCAATAGAGATTCTTCTGTTAGGGTTTGGATGAAGGATACGCCGCAAAAGCTTTCGGACATCTAAAGAAAACCAACTTGGCCATCTGAGTTCTGCTTTGGAAATTTTCTTATACATGTCCATCAAGTTCTTGTCTTGGAAAGGAAGATAGCCTGCCAACAACACATAGAGGATCACTCCACAAGCCCATATGTCAGCTTTTACACCATCATATCCTTTTCCACTAATTATTTCTGGAGCAACATATGCTGGTGTCCCACAAATTGTGTGGAGTAACCCATCTTTTCTCTTGGAGTCTGGAAGTGCACTCAAACCAAAGTCTGAGATCTTTAAGTTGCGACTTCCATCAAGAAGAAGATTTTCAGGTTTTAGATCACGATGATAAACTTGCCTACTATGACAAAAGTCAATAGCACTAATCAGTTGCTGGAAATATGTACGAGCAACATCTTCTTTGAACCTTCCACGTTGAACCTTGTTGAACAACTCTCCTCCCTTGACATACTCTATCACAAAATATATCTTTGTTTTGGTAGCCATCACCTCATACAATTGGACAATGTTTGGATGCTTTACCAACTTCATCACTGAAATCTCTCGAATGATTTGATCCATAAGACCACACTTCAGGACCTTATCTTTGTCAATCACCTTGATGGCAACACTTTGTGAAGTCTTAACATCACGAGCATGGTAAACTTTGGCAAAACTCCCTTTTCCAAGTAACTTCCCCATCTCATATCTCTGCATTAGAATATTCTCTTTCTCAACCATCTTCTCAGTGTTTTATATGCACAGTAATAGCAATGACTTTAAAACTTGAATAAGTTGGTGATGAGCAGCAATGATGTAGAGGACGCTGGTAATTGTAAGTGATCAACAAATTCAGCCGTCTCCACTTAGAAAGTAACCAGAGATGATGGTTGTAGCCCCATTATGTGTGTGCACATGAGACAATTGTTGTGCATATATTTGTACTCCAGTGTCGTCAAGATCAAGCAAAGTACAGTTATGTTTGGTTATCCTGCCAATTCCCAAGCAAGATACTTTATCATGCAACCACATCTTTCCGCATCCCTTGATATTTTGGACCTCCTACTGATAGCAAAATACTGCCAATAGAAAATATAAAGATTTAGACAAAATATTTTAGTATATTGAATAAAAGGCTTTATAAACATGAAAAGGGAGAATGCTTTCGTGCATATAAATATTATAATTTGACTCGTGTAGAACAAAATACATTCTTTTCACTGGAATCTAAATGGAATTTATTGTCTTTTAAACCCAAAACATACATCAAAATATGCATGGGTACCACATTCTTTTCTTGGCCATAACTCAGGAATACCAAAATTAAATCTATGTTTGTTGTTTTACGAGATAACAAGAAAATATAAGGGCACACGATACAAAACCTATAATCTCGATCTACATTGTAGATTCCACCAAGAACAGAAACAAAGAACAATTTGTCAATACAAGAAAGTCTGAAATAACCATTAACCAATATACAACATAGAACGACCCTGGTACTTGGGAGTGGTTTGTTCATGACGACGCCAACTAGTATATATACATATACATTACTATTGCAAGCAAAGAAGAGAAAGTGCCGATGGTACTCTTAAAAAAAACGCATTACTGTACTGAGATGTAGGTTGATGAAATCACAGGGTAATCGATCGATCCAACTACAAATAGGCAACTACTACATGTTCACATTTCTAATGCCTAATGGACGCGGGCAAGCCAAGTGCTGATGACGGTAATCACACGGAATAGTTTGACCAGGCCTAAATCGAAAGGCTGCAAGAGAGTAATATTCATTTTACAGAACCAAGAGTACTAGTATGTGCTACTATACTGATGATGACTGACTGAATGACATGTGAAAGGACAAACATGCAGATTTCAGAAATCAAAGATCCAAATATATGCAGCCATGTTGATCAGATGTAGATTCTTTTGGATGCAACATGATTTTCTTGGAAAGTGGTACAGTACTGGTACCTGATGGCGAGGATCGATCCGGGCGAAGTGCTAAGAGCCGCCCTCAAGTCGATCAGCTGGTCTCCTTTTGAGAAAGATTCAAGTAAGATGCATGGTAGAGAAGAGAAGCAGTGTATAAGAAAGCGCGGATGGAGACACGATCCCTCTGCAGCGCACTGATCCTAATAGGCGGAGGCGGCAGTGAGCTTCGTTAGGCAGTAGGAATGGTCGTGCGGCTGCCTTATAGAGTAGGAATACTCAGCATCACCACTGGTCGTGGGCCCATCAAAAATAAGCATTGGTTTCTCAGCTGGGCCCATCATTACTTTGTTGTTTGTCAGAATTGGACATTGGATTAGGCAGTGGAGCACAGCAGCAGTCTAAGCCTGACGGTGGAGTGGAGCACTTGTTTACTCACCCTCATGATCGATTAGATTGAGTAATTATATTGCTCGCCGTAATGGTGTTCGGTGCCTGATGCTGTACAGCCAATATATCTCACACCTTTCCACTGGGTCGTGCTCAGATTTCGGGTGCTTAGCTCGTTTCATTCAGACCATCCCAATATGTATTTGCTGAGACTAGACGAGCGAGTGATCAATCCATGCATCGATCCGATCTGAGATCACGCCGGATGACCCGGTCGCTGAGGATGGTTTTGACTATAGTAGCGTCCAGCTAAATTTGGAGTATTGGACAGAGCACCAAACTATAAACATTTGGACGATGGCGTGGAAAGCCAAGGCAGAGCAAAATATCTGCAGAGTGCAGTGACCTACTTTCCTTCCGTACCAAAATAATTCATCATGTTGATTTTTAAGATGTCATGTTTGACCGCCGTCTTATTTAAATTTTTTATATAAATAAACATCAACCATTTTGATGTGACTTATTTTATTATTAGAGATACTTTAATAATAATTTATTTATTTCTTAAATTGTATAAATAGTCCGAATAAGACGAGCGGTCAAACATAACGTCTTAAACTCAACGTGATGAATTATTTTGAGACGGAGGAAGTAGGAGTGTAGGACGGACTGATGTGGATTGGATCGGATAACAGCTTGACCTTGGCACAGTCAGAAGCCCAATTTTTTCTTGCACGAATGGCGAACGATACAACGATAAACGCTAAAACTTGGGAGTAGAAGCTTAGCATGCATATCCATCCCTTCTTCCGATCCAATCCACTTTATCTAGTAGCCACACTGATGCTAATTGGCGTACGTCCACGCTCCTGTGGGAGAGAGTCTGAGAGATGAATCAGTATAATTAATTAATCTAGGGGCATCACTCTTGATGGAGCAAATGTTGCGACGACACAACATTGCAGTAGTCTTCATTCGAGCGCGAAATATTTGTTTCGTAGCATACCAGCACGCGCAAACGGATAGAGATGAGAGGTCACGTACAAGGTACAACCGGCGGCTGCCCTGATGAACTGAACTGGACAGCTCGATCGTCGTCCTATATCAGCGAAGATAGACAGATATGCATTACGGAGAAAGTGCCAATCAATCGATAATAATAAATCGAGGAATGCGTAGATAAGAAGAGTTCAAAAGTAAGGTAAATCCAAAAAGTTGTACGCAAGGAAAAGAATCGCGAAGAAGAAGATATGGGAAGGGAGAAAGCGAGGATGGATGAACATAAGCTGACAAGGACAGCGATTGCGAGGGATTGTGCGGCCGCCACCCGAGATATTTTCAGCTGGATAGGGACGCCCAACCGCCACCACTCCCAGCTCCATTCGCCGTCCCATGCGCGCGCGCGCGACTTGCCGATCCCCGATCAACACGGGACGTACGCGATACGATGCCCACAGCCAGCCCCCGGCCGGCGTCTCCCGGTTCGATCGATTGGCTTTCTCCTCTCGGACGGACGCCTAGCTAGGTTCCGCTCTGGAGCCTGCCGTGCCGGCCACTTGACCGGTCTCGTCCGCTGAGGTGCTCCTCTCAGTACAGTAGACAGGACGCGAGGCGCCGAGGCTTGTCGCTGTTCCGGTGTCCGGCAGTCGGGCTACGTATCCAACGTGATGCTGATGGTGTATAGCAGGAGAGCACATACCAGATTCAGATTTTACTTCCCCAACTGAACAAGTGATTTCTATCATTCTCATCAATGTTTTTTTTTTTCCATCTTAAAATCCATAGATTTCCTGTTCTCAGAAAACAAAGAATTAGCACGGAAAAAAGGGAAAGATTGAGTTGATCATCCATGCCATTTTCTTCAAACTAGGTTTATCCATCGGTCGGCCTACTTAACTTTGACATGAATAGTCAAGTGGGGCCCAACACAACAACAAAGTTAACAGTTTCTTTTTCAAATGTCACCTCACCTTCCTAAATCAACGTGAGAGTTGCAGACAGTCGGCGTGTTGATAAGTACTCCCCTGTATTGGAAAAGGAAGATGTTTTGGATAAGGGTTGAGTCAAACATTGAGAATATAAACCATAAATAACTTTTAAATCATTGAGTTTGGAAATGTGAAAATCGTATCAATAAATTTATCTTAAAAATTACTTTTATAAAAATATACATATATAAAATTTTAAATAAATAATTTTATATAAAAAGACAAGTAAAAGTTGTTGTTTTTTGGAGACCGTGTTCTGTCCTAAACGTGTTTCTTTTCAAGTATGGAGGGAGTACTAATCTGCTTCGTCTTTTTAGGGAACTAATCCGCTTTATCTGTTTTTAAGTGCAAAAATCCGCTTTATCTATCAGCCTTATGCTGTGACAATCGGTATAGCATCAAAGCCCAAATGCAGATAAACATCCAGTTTTTAAGCTCAGCACAGACAAGTTGTTTCCTCCGCTCAAAAGCTAACAACACGCTAAGAACAACCTAAGGCGACATAAATGGATCTGTCAGCAGCAGCAATAGATCAAGCAAGGATAAGCATGACTTGACCTGCAGTCATCACTGTCAGGAACAACTGAGAGCAAAGATAAGCATGGCAAAGAACCAAACATGACCTGATCTCTGCATCGCACTTCTATTCTTAATTAGGAAACGCTTTGTTTTAAATATGCGCCTATTATATCATCAAACAGCGCACCGTGCCGTATATACTGGATAAAGCTGAAGGATTAAATTTAGAGCACAAGCATAGATGCAGCAGCCATAGAAAAACAATGGCTTACGCACCAGCTGACTGCACCGTTGGCCTGCTCGGACTTCATCGATCAGTAAGAAAAAAGAATTATCAAACATGGCATCACCCTGCCGTCCTACGTACTTTGCTAAATGTTTAAGCAACATTGTTAATTCCTCACTTCTGAGCATGTGTATTATTTATAGAGAGAATTTGGTTAACATCCCCACAGGAATAACCTCTTGTCTTGCATTGTTTGCCACCCAACCAATACCAATACTAAAAGTATGATCGAATGTTTTAGCAACCAACTACATCTGCTTGATGAAACAAAATAAGTTAACCTGAATAATAAAAACAAAGACAAAAAAAACTGATATCAAAAAAGAAAATGTTTATAACTAGTATTGAAACACCCTCGATAAGGTAAGATTGAAATATTTCGATCATGCAAACATATGATCAATATTTCCGCTTCGTAGTCTTGTAGACAAAGGCTGGATTGTACAGAACTATAGGGCTATAAACAAGAAGGCGCTTTTATTACGCCTCAAATCAAATCTGCTTACAATATTACACAATGAAATTGGAACTTGAAATGCGACAGACAGTCAGTCACAAAAATGTTTCAAGTACTCTATACTACACATGGTTTTCTGCATCTATCCTCAACCACCGATTCTACAACTTCCGCCGATTGGAGAAATGCAAGAAGCAAGGTTCTTTAGTATCTGATCCCTTTTGCAACCTCAAAGAAGTGAGCAACATTTTCCTCTGGAGTTCCAACCTTGATGCCATGGCCAAGGTTCAATACATGTCCAACATTGCCAGCCTTCTGCACAGTATCATAAATTCGCTTGCTTATAAACTCTTTGGATCCAAAAAGAACACCAGGGTCCACATTCCCTTGAACTGCTACGTTAGATCCCAATCTTTTCCTGCCCTCTGCCATATCAACTGTCCAGTCCAAGCTGACAACATCAACACCTGTCAAAGGAAGCCTCTCCAGCAAGCCCCCAGATCCACTTGCATATAGTATCAGAGGCAAGTTAGGATGTGTTTCCCTAACACTATCCACTATCTGCCTTAGATAAGGCAGGCTAAACTCCTCAAAATCAGCTGGGCTAAGTTCAGTAGCCCATGAATCAAAAATTTGGACAGCCTGCCCCATTGTCCGCTTGGTATTTAATATAGTTAGCCATTGATGTTGTGAACTTTTGTAGCAAATTGTGAAGAATCTACAAAAAAAAAAAAAAAAAGCTAATGTCAAGATCAGGATGATAAAAAAAATGAAAATAATGTAAGATTCGTGTTAATAAACTCTGACAATGCCCTTTGTAGTACTCTGAGATATACATCAACCAATTTATTTCAGATATCATGCTAGAAGCCAATCAAACTGTCTAGCATTCAGTACCCCACAATTTTCACAAAGGATTGTGCTGAGTAGAACAGTATTTATGTCGAACAAAGATTCTTTTCCATACCGCTGGTTCTGAGAAGGCCGTTTTCTTAATCATTGTAAAGTTCTTTGATGAACCTCCTTCTACACAATAAGATGCCAAGGTAAACGGAGCTCCAACAAAACCTAGTACAGCAGCTTCATTCTTAACCTGAGAAAGAAACAACCGAAGTCACTTCTAGCAAGAAGAAAAATTATCATATGTTTGAAATGTAACTTCGATACTACCTCTACACGCTGAAAACAAAATGTCATGCAAAATACCAAAAATCCAATTAAGATTAGAGACATATGTTTTCTAGTTTCCACTCAAACTGAAGATATTTTCCAATCTTTTGAAAAATGGAAACTGGTTATTTCAATGTACCATTAGTCTATTACCATGCTGTTTGACTATAAAAGGGCAGCAAATATAAACTATATTTCTTTTTACTATATTTGCATTAAACAATGGTAAAAAAAATCCCGATGGCATTGATTTTCTCTTTATGATGGAACCATCATATTGTTGGATTCTCAGTAAGGGGAACTCCAGAATATGTCAAGCCCTATCTGAAATGCTAAAATGGATTGACGCTGACCAAAGAAAAGTAAAGCATATGCATAAAAAATTGAAATGCAACATTTTATCTTATGAAAACATTCGCATTCAAAAATCCAGATGAGCAATTGCACTATCTTGATGTACTTATTCCATAAATGTTTTCATGACTCTAGCATGCTCCAAGTACTGTTGCATTAAAACTTAAAAGATGAGCCCAGATTGCCTGCCACTTAAGGCGACTGATATATACTCTGCCAAGCCTAGAGGATTGATCAATTAGAAAGTGAAAACAGTGAGTTATTATTATTACCAAAATCTTAACAGGAACAAAACCTAGTTCCACATGAACATGCTTTTTAGTGACCATGACCACATTTTTTTTTTTCAATTTTCATGTCTGGGTACCGAATGACATACAAACCTCTTGTCGCAACAAATTCAGAGCCTGCCCCACATAAGGGACCCACTCCTCAGGAACAAATTCTCTGACTTCATTCACAGCAGCTGCTGTTCTCAAAGGATCATAGATCACCGGACCTTTTCCCTTCACAATGTCAAAAGGTATGTTCATCCCAGGAAGTGGAGTAAGGATATCCGAGAACAAGATGACCTGATAAAAACATATGAAAATATTAGCACAACACCAAACACCATACATAGCAGAATAACAAATATTGCATATGAGAAATATCTCAAATTCATGTATCTGATGTAAGCTTTGTGATAATTTCCTAACAGAGATTTTAAACATACACAAAAGGCTAAAGTCTGCAGCTTACTCCGTCAGGCTTGAAAACCTTCCATGGTTGCAAAGAGATCTCAACAACTAGGTCGACATTTTCTGATCTTTCACTTAAACGAAGGATATCGCCGCAGAGCGATTGGTAGCTCTGCAGAAAATTCAAAGGGCAATAGCATAGTAAGGATGGATGTTCGCTATTGGTTGCACAAATAAAAGCATGCCTTTAAAGAAAACATAGACCCATCCCGACTCAAGAAGACACAGTTAACTCGACATTGTTATATATAAACCATGAGTCGCAGACACAAAGTTGCCATGGTTCTGAAAATGCAAACAAGTTAAGTACCAGGATCAATTAGATTAATCATGCAATCACTAGGCCATTGTTGTGCGTGAATAGGAATCACGCTTCATTTATAAACAGCAAAATGATTTTGCAGGGAGTTTTGATTATGAGTTTTAATAGCTCCCTGCCTCCCCTTTGACTAGTCCATTTGCTTTCACATGCCACTGGAGCCTACATCATAGCACCCTACAAACCAATTTTGGTTAATTCCTCTATTTCTCACATAACTTATCGATCACTTTTCGAGACTGTGACTATATAACACTACCAACCAATTTAGATCCTTCCTAGAGCTGCGCACTGGAATGCTAACTACACAATGCTTAGCATACGAAAAAAAGAAAATCGTAATAACATAGCATGGAAGTGGACTTGCCTTCATGTACCTCCCGGCCTGCCTCATGAGCCATACGGGTGGCCTCTCGACTTTCCTCCCTCTGATTGCGCTCACCAGCAGCGGCTCCTCCGCCGTCCCGGGCGAGGCCTCCTCCACTACCGCCTCTGAAGCACCACCACGCCAAAACAGCAGCTAAATTAACTTGTCAGCAATCGGTGGAGTGAAGAAGAAGAAGAAGAAGAAGAGAAGGGGCTTCACCTCCGACGGCGCTGCAGCGGACGGCGGAGAGCTGCCGGCGTCTGGGCCCGGCGCGGGCGGACCTGCCGCGGAAGAGCGAGGTGGACGGCAGCGACAGCGCCGGGCACGCTGTCGCCATTGGGGCGGGATCCGAGGTGGTGCCGCGCGCTCGCGGGCAAGGGAGTCGCGTCGTCGGGTCGGGCCTCGGGCGACGACCTGGCTTGGCTTGGTTTGACAGGCTCAGCCGCTGAGGGAGGCGACGGAGAATCGATGGGAATGGGATCAGATTGGATGAGGGACGATCTGGGATGAGATGAACGGAGATTGTGGGGATGAGTGGGCCATCGTGGGTAGCCTGGAGCGGGATGTCTACTGCTAGCGGTCAGTAATCTCTGTTTCTAAGGATTTACGCTGTGATGTCCGGTGCAAGGGGGCGGTGCAAGGGTGGCGTCAGCCTCAACAGTTTCACCTCCCGATGTTTAAGATGTGAAATTTTCATATGAAAAGACGCCTCCCTCAATGCTTTTTTTATTGCGACAGTTTCATAGGCTCACGGTCCCCAAAGCCTCTCTCTCATTGCGTGGTTTAATCAGTATAGTTTTCATGGTGAAACGCTATTTACGCACTCAATGGGGGTTTCACACCGCTTCCAACGCATGTGAAATGGCCAAAAGGTTTCACCATGGTGAAACTTTTTTTCTTCTCTTCTAGGAGTTTCATGCAAAAAAGTGAAGTTTTCTTTGATGCGACGCTACATTTAATGTGCATTAAACTACCTTTAAACCCCCATTGAGATCGACCTTATATTTGGAGCTTCCCTTGCTGAAGTGGACCAATAGGAGAAGAGGGAGGCGACGTGGAGTCAAGGTGGACCAATGGCTGATTACAGGGCGACGTGGCCGGCCGTCCAGGCCGGGAAGGGCTGGGCCATTAGAAAGAAAAAAAGAAGAAATATGCTATTATGCAGCAACCATCGGTTGATAACCTGCTATATGATGGCCGAACTACCATCAAAGATGCTGGCACAAACGCAAAAGTATGCACATATCAAATCTTATCATGTACTCCGTATCATAGAACCTCAGCCAAACAATTTTCACATAATGCCCAAACACAACGACATAACTTTCAACACAAATGCCAACTACACTCGGATACACCACTGCATAAACCTGGAACTGTAAGCTGGGAGCCGTGCTACCATAAAACACCTATGGCTCACCAAATGCCATTGCTGTATCGGTGCTGTCAGGAATGGTTGTATCAATGTTGCTAGGCATCAGCACGTTGAAGCCGTCAATTGTCGTTGATATCTGTGAGTGTCAATGCAGTTCTTTCCGGTCTCTTTGGCCTTGCTCATACAAAACAGTCAGTGCCATGTGATTCACTCTTTACAAACAACAAAATTGTCCAAGAAAAATGAGACAACCACAAAAGACAACGCACAATGGGATCACAAGATGTAATACCTGATGAGCAAACAGAAGTTGTTGGGGGCAAATCTTCAGGTGATTTGCCTGCTCTTTCATCTTCGCTCTGAACTCAACCTCCTCTTTCGCATCTCCTTCCAATGAAAGGTCTCAAATTCTGAAGTCCAGATGGTTCAGGAGAGGCGTCAGTAAATACTAGACATTACATTTCAGCAACCCAGTGCGGCTAAAACATGAACGAGAGAAGGCAAAGAGTGAATTACGTTAGTTGATGACCTTCGTAGGTCAGAGCTAATGATGATGCATCATGTGGACTCCACTCGATAGATGTAATTGCTTCCTTGTGGTACTCAAAGTGTGCTACCAACGAGTCCTGCCAGAGCCCAGTATGGAAGAGAGCACAACAAAAGATTCACATGACATACTAAGAAAGTATACAAAACCAAAACTACTATCAGCAGTACAAATTGCCAAGTATGTCAAAATATCTTGGGTAACACAACAAGGGTACTACCGTGCAAGTCAGCTGCAATTATTTGTGCACTGTTTACATACTAACAGTAAGAAAACAATATCTACTTAAAAATAGAATAGCAAAAGAATAGCTTATCTATTTTTGCCATGTGATTTACTAATAGCTGAAGAACAAAATCCTTCTAAAAAATGACTTAAGAACACCCAGTCATGTGTAATTCTTCCCATATATTACAGTCAAATAGAAACCCAACTTGAAATGAATTATAAAAACACAAATTCGTGAAAATGTCATAAGTTGGCTACATTCCTGAAGCTCAAAAGCATATAAAATTATGATTTATCAGGAAAGAAATACCTGAATTGATCTAAAATCACGAACTGAGAAACTGCCATCATCAGACCCAGAGGCATCATGCGGCTAAGCAAGCATGACAAAACAGGTCAAAATGCATGCAAAATGGTATGCAGTAACATAGAGTATGTAACGAACCTCACACCCAAGGAGGGGGCCGGCATACACGGCCCAACACTCCACCTTAGATTTGGGCGTTCATGCGCTCACAGCCCACTTATAAGGCAACAGGCTCAATTACTCCCAAAAGCCCGGACCGATGGGAGATGAATACTCCCCCTTATAAGGTGGTCATGGCCCCTTCTCTAGGTAAGGTGGTACTAAACCTTGAGTAGCGACATTCTCCTCCCTTAAATGGATGGCCTCCCCCTTATAAGGTGGTCATGGCCCCGACATTCCACCCTCCATAAGGCGGAATCGGGAACCTGGCTCTGATACCAATTGTAACGAACCTCACACCCAAGTAGGGGGCCGGCGTACACGCGTGACGTTGAGCACGACCAAATCGCCTCAAATTATTAGCACTCACTCAATTTAGCCCAACACTCCACCTTAGATTTGGGTGTTCATGCGCTCACGGCCCACTTATAAGGCAAGAGACCCAATTCCTTCCAAAAGCCCGGATTGATGGGAGAGGGATACTCCCCCTTATAAGGTGGTCATGGCCCCCTTCTCTAGGCAAGGTGGTACTAAACTTTGAGTAGCCTAACATTCTCCCCCCCTTAAGTGGATGCCCCTGGCAGAATACTAGTAAAATCAATAAAGTCTCCCACTCAACATACCTGTTCCATAAGATAACATTCACATTGGCTTTACCGTCAACAGAACAAGAGCCAAAGCATATAGTGATTAAAGTTGAGACAATCACATTTAAGATATGAATAGATAGATAGACAGGGCAAATTATGGCATGCAAATAACAAATAATGACATTCAAACTTCAAATTGTAGCAACACACAGTCTAGAATTGCACTTCAAATATACGAAAAATACAGTGTACTGGCGCACAAATATAGCAAAAATAGTTCACACAGTGTACCAGCGCATTGGGTCAATAAGACCCCTGCTACCTCCAATTTCCAATCTAATTCACAGTTTCATAGTTTTATACACTTATTTATTTAATAAAACATCCTCTCATCACTCAAGACTACGTACCAGATACTTTCCGAAGCCTCTTGTTGGAACCAACCCTAGCATCACTTTCTACAAAAAAAAAGAAAAAAAAAGACACAGGTTAGATCTTACAGAAAAGATACTTCCCATGTCCAATGATATAAAGTAAACAGTGAAACTCATTAGGATGGTTTTCTATCTTCAACACATTCATGGTGTTAATCCCATCTAGAAAGCCCACTATGTGTAGTAAACGATTTAGAATTATTAGATAGTTTTTTTTTAAAAAAAATACAGGGACCAAAGCACCAGAGTAACCTGGCGGAAGTGGATAAACAATGTATCCTAGGCAGTACTTGCCTCCAACGATCGAGCCCTTTTGAACGTCCACGTGTAGTCTTTCTTGGTAGACGACCTCCATCACTGAAGCCATCTTGCTAAAACAAAAAAGCACAGGAATTTCAGAAAAAAATACAAAGGCGGTTCTCTTCGCTCGCCGGCGGCGAGCCTCTGCCCCATGGCTGTGCAGCATGACGTCCACAGGCGCTTGGTTCAGGGCCGACAGGTGTGGGGGTCATGGTGACGTCAATGTGACGTCATCATTGACTGGTCAATGGACAACTGGGCTTGGACTGGGCCGGTTAGGACTGGATCTGAGCTCCGGGTTGTGCCGTCTCGGCGTGGACACGTGTCGCGCTACTGAACTGTCCACGTGGCATCTATGTCTCCTATCGGGTTTGGTTCATTGGTGGTCGGTCCACAGTGGACTCGCTGTAAGTGGTCCATGGACCGCGCTCCTGGTCTACGGTGCACCGAGTGCATTGTTGGTATTTGTTAACGCACACAGAAAATCCGCAAGCGCCACGGATACCGATGTAGCCTTCACCTAAGAGTATTCCAAGGTATCGATTTCCACGGGGAACGCGAAGTGTACTAATCAAGAGTCAAGGCCGTCTAAGGATAACTAAATGTTTTTGTGGAGAGAGAGAATATGTTTCTAAGTCTCTAATTGAACTAAGAATTAAAGATACTCTAAGGTTTACTTATTTTGGGACGTCAGAACACTAGCCACAGAAAGGGGTGAGAAAGGGGCTAGGAAGCTCCAACTAAAGTCCTACAAACACCAACCCGAACGTGGTGGAATACCGTCAAGCAAAATTGTAAGTTCGTATACAAAGCTAAATATTACGAGTGGAACTAGAAAGTATAGACTAGCTTGGTAGGAGGCTCAACAGTTCCCAAGCTCCCAGGGGCGGAGCCAGAAATGCTCTTCGCCCAGGGGCTGAATCAGTGTTGAGATGTTAGACTAGTTGTAATTGTACCAAATTTTGACACAACAAGCTCAAATACTATAGAATCTTGCTTAAGATAAACCGGACTCACCCCGTGCTGCAGCCCGGGCAGCACGGGCCGCACCTCTCCGCCCCTGCAAGCTCCCCATGGGTTTTTTTTTTTTTCCGCGAGGCCACCTGCGTGCGCGCTCGGTCTCCCTGCATGCGTGCGCTGAGACTGAAGGGGTGCGGGGAGAAGGTAAGCGTACTTTCAACTTTTCACATCTCAGTTTGTGGACAAACTAACCGTAAGTTCTAACAGACCCCAATGAAGGCCATGGAGGTAACAAAAACTTTTCTAGGGCCATAGAGCTAACTTTGAAAAAACAAGGGGGGTCATATACCTCAATGATGTATTTTTTAGGGCCATATAGATAATTGCCCCTAAATATTACGAGTGGAACTAGAAAGTATAGACCTTGGTAGGAGGCTCAACAGTTCCCAAGCTCACTGTATCAACAAAAAATGACCCCATTTTAAAACTACCTGTATAACCCTAAGATCCTATCAATGACAATACCCACATTTTCAGACTGCCATTGTCAAGAACTATATTGAAATATACAACTTTTCGCTGGAAGCTCCAAATTTTGCAAACCTCAAATCATTCCTTTAAGTTGACATTTGCTTGTCATCCTCTCATCTGAGGAGTCTGGTCTCCATTTCCTGTTAAATCGTCCTACTGCCACTAAGTACAACCTCTCTAACCTCTCTTGATTAAGCAGGGAGAGAGAAATCCAACCACTGGCAATAACTCTAGCAATCAGTGGAACCATCGATGCAACGCCGGATACCTGAAGTGCATCTCTTGGGACAGAAGAAACAGAACGAACACCAGAAGTACTTTTTTTTCTTTTCTTTTTCTTTTTCCTTTTTTTTTTTTTTTTTGCCACCAGGGCTTGGACCAAAGTCCAAACTTCTCTGATTTATATTGAATCTAGTTAACCAACTAAGAGATTGAACGACAATTCCTTTGTGGTACTTCAACAATAAAGTTGCATCAGCTCTGAGCTGGATGCCAAGCTCACTTGTATATATATATACGACAAAGGATGAGGAAAAATATTTCATTGCAACAAAAAAAGCAAAGGAAACTACAAACCAGAACATTCAGAACATTCAAATATATTACTATTGTATATCATGCATGCTTACATATGGCCTGAAACAAAGTTGCAGGAAACAAGAGATAATTTATGCATTGAAAAGTTTGAAACTATAGTATTTTGTTGCCAGAAAAAAAAACAGAACAGAACAGACAAGCATATATTATTGATACTCAGCAGATCACATCTTTGCGCTGAGGAATTAAGACTGGAAGTGAATTATATGAGGGGACGCCGTCACCAATCCCTCTGTAATTTGTTTCTTCAGCGACTCCTGTTCCTCGATGGTCTGGGGATAACCTGATGGAGCAACCTCGATCTTTGGATCCAAGTTTTTTCACAGCACGCAAGGGCCTTCCTGTCGTATAAGGATATCTCCTCTAGGTAAACTGCGGCTTCCATGACGTCCCTCGTGTATCCCATGAAGTTCTCATTTGGTTGGAAACCATAAATGGTGAGCTTAGTCAGGTTGTGATGCCTAAAACCATTAGGTGCAGATGACTCCCACTCCACGTTTGTTTTGTCACAGTAACCCCGTTGTTCCCGTTCCACCTCATCTGTCTCCATGTCACAACGATGGTCCCAAACTGTGATGCATACCTCCTTTAGGTTAGGTGCAGCCTCGAGGAAGAATCTTGTCCAAGCTATATCACATCCTTCAGGGAGATTTTCCAGATTCAAAAATTGCAGATTATGGAGAACTGGCAATAAAATTTTCGGGCACTCCGGCTGAACCCAAATCTGCAATATACAAGTAATAATGGAAGGATGCAGATTAAGTCGCAAAATGAGGAACAAATGAGCTGCTGAGAGGGCTTGCTTTAAAGTAATTACCTTTTCACTTAGGAAGCTGAGGTGCAGGTCTCTTATGGAGGGAACACTTGGGAGGAACTGACTTAATCTGATAACCTTCTGCCATCCCATGCTTACATTAGTGAGGCTTAGGCTTGAAAGCAATGGGATGTTGCCAAAAGACAAGGGTTCTTGGGGACAGTCCCACAGACTAAAAACCAGTCGTTTGAGGTTCGGTAGGGAGTTGAGCTCAACTAGTTCTAAGCCTGCACCGGAGATATCAAGCTCAACAAGCCGACAGGCGCAACACACTATCTTCTAGTTCACACATGGACAAACGGAGATACTCTAGCCGTTTGCACGTGGCAATGATGTTGGGAATGTCATTTTCAGCAAGCTTTTAAGTCGCGTAGAGATAGAGACGTGTAAGGCGGCAAATGCATCGGTACAGGTATCAAAAATGACATGAAAAACTTCCCCCCCTGCGGCGGCGATAATCAATAGTGCAATATGCTAGCTCGTACTCTGGTAGAATAATGAATTCAGCTTTGTGGAGGTTGTGGGTGGCCATGGTTCGGGCAACAGCTTTACCAATGGTGAGACGGTCGTAGTATTTCAAGAAGAAACCTATGCTGAGGTTGCGAAGAGGAATCTCTTGGCTTCTGAAAGTGAGAACGTTGTCTGTTGCATCGGCCACCGCAGCGTTAGTATGAATTACTGCAGCCTTCAAAGTGGCATAACAACAATCAGACACAAAGGAATCTACCCGAATGTCTAAGTTTGAGAGCAAATGTCGGAGGTGGAGCATCCTCTTAGAAAGGAGGCAGGTTCTGACGGCATCGGGCGTGTTGAGGCGGTTGAGGATGTTGAGCAGGAGATCATCAGGAAGCTTGATGAACTTATCCGCTGCTATTGATTGGCTATTCCGATCTGCTGATTTCTGCATTATATAATTGCGAAACAAAATTAAACAGTGCATAATATATGGATCTGGCAGGCATATACGAATACAAGGAGTGACTAATAAATATATAGATGCAAAATAATTGGGGGAAAAGAATTCGCCAGGCCAAAATAAAGCAAAGGCAAGTGGCTTACATTGCGGTTGCGGCGACTACCCTTCTTATTCTTCATGGTGGTGGTGGTTAAATCCAAAGAGGTACGGTGCTGATGAATTGGACTTCCTTGGTTGTTAATTGCAGCTTGCAGCAACGCTTGTATATTGTCTACGATGGATAGATGAATGTGTACGCCAGCTGTCCTCCTGTATATAAGGAAGAGATCGAAGGCATGGCCTGGCCGACGGGCACCCATAGTCCTCCTTCTCCAAAACTGGTAGGAAACTAGGACTCTAGGAGTAGAGAAAAGGCGGATGCGGACTCTTTTCATCCTATTCTAGATTTGGATTGGAGGAGACACAAGGGCAAGAGAGAGACGCATGGAGAGGAGCTTAGCTAGGGTTAATCTTACCGAGATTGAGGAGCCGGGGCGATGCGGCGGATCAGGGAAGACGCCGGCGGCCAACTCCGACGGCTTGAGGGACCCAGCCCGCATGGCTGGGGCGAGCGGGAGGAATCGAAGCAGATCGAGGCTGGTCGGTGGTGGCAGCGCGCGACATCGAGGGTCAAAGTAGACAACAAAACGGCGCTCTGGCTTCGCGTGACTCCCGGTCCACGACGTCTCCCAGAGTCCCAGTCACGTTTCCGACCTGGCATAGAAAACTCCAAGCAAATTACATTACCGGGATGGCCGGTGCGTAAACTCGCATGAGCAACAACGCTATTGTTAAATAAGTGTCTCTTTGAATAGATACCTTTTTATTTTTTTCGAAAAAGCGCACTATTGGCACGTATTGCATTAAGGAAATTAGAGTTTTACACGTCGCACACCAAAGCTAAAAAGGATTGGCGAAGCGCACTGTATACACATGACAAGAATCACCGGCTTTAACGGTGCGCAAAAGATTGTACTAAAAATAAAACTAGTGTGCGACTAAGGTGGCTGAAGGGCGCGCCCGCGGCTACGGCTCCATATCAAGATCTCCCACCGGTGCCGCCAACGCACCAGCCCGCGGCAAAGGGGAAGATCTCGCGAAGCCGGTCCGGTTCTTTGGATGAACCGGGTCGTAGAAGGTGCTTTTCGGAACTTGCTCTTTAGCTCGGGACCGGAGTGCATGACGTCGCGGTCTCATTGGACGCCCCTCAAGTTTTGCCGGCGGCACCAACAATGCCTTCCTCTCTCGGAACCAGATCGTGCTTCTCATGCTTCCCTCGAAGAGCGAGACGCCGTTCGCCCACTCCTCATCGATCACCCCCGACGAGCGTAGGGTTGGGGGGCCGCAGAGGATAGGCTCCTCTAGCGGGATGGTGAGCGATGCTAGGAAGTTCGGACGGAGGCGCCGGTGGGCGCGGCTACGGGCTCATGATGGAGGTCCCCCTGGCGACGGTCTCCCGGGGGTGGAGCATAGGAGGCGGTAGCTCCGTGGCGGTTCCTATGACAAAGAACCTCGCGCACTCTTCCTTCCCTCCGCGGCGCCGAAAGCGTGGGAAGGATTTTGCGACGTTCTCCCCTTTGGAGGACGGCGCAAAGATCCGTGAAGGCTCCATGGAACCCGGGGGCGGCAGGGACGGGGGGGTAGGCACCACGCCCGATCGCTTGGCCCCACTTGTTGGACTGTACCCACTGGCTTTGCTTCTCCGGTCGGTCCTCGCGAAAGGCGGACTTGGCGCAGTCGGCTGCCGCGGGCTGATGTACCGGTCGTCGTCGACGACGCCTGTCCTTCGCCTACGACGAGGGGCCACGGCCGGAACCGCCCTAGTCGAAGTCGGCGAGGAGGAAGGAGGCCTCCGGCACATCCGCCGGTAGGGGCGGTACGTGTCGGCGGCGGTGTAACCTGGTCGGTCTGGCGCCGCCCGGTCGCCGGCGTGTGCGAGAACAGTGAGTCGATCGCTCGCCGAGGGCCACGGACCCAACGGCCACCTCGCCGTCGAGGTGCGATGTTGGGCCCCGCCCGTGAGGATCCTCCGAATCCACCGCCTCAAGGGCCGGCGAGACCATGTGCAAGGGCGTAAGACGGGCCGAAACCAGAGCGGGCAGGGGTGGTACCGCAATGCAGGCCGCGAGCTCGTCGATCATCGGGTCTGCACGAGCTCGGGGGACCACGTCCACAAGCACGTCGAGCGCGAGCGGGTTCGTGGTGCCGGGCGCTTGCCCACCCTCGGCCGATGGCTCGAACCAATCCTCGCTGTGGTCGAGGGCGGAGCCGGCGATCGGACCCGAGGATCTCGCCCCGACGAAGAGGGATGTCCAGCGGCCCGACCGCCCCAAAGTCGCGCTCGGACACGGTCCACGGCGACACCGCGGTCAAGAGCACGTGTGGAGGCCTCGGCCCGGGCAAAGAGGCTCCCGCGCCGTCACGAGGAGTCTTGAGGCGGTAGGCGGCGGCGATGCACGCCCCGCCTCGCGGCCGCCGCCGAGCTGAGGCGCGATGAGGCAACGGGACGGGGCGGAGCAACGGGCGGCGACGTGATCCCCCGCCGAGCAATTGAAGCATAGCCCGACGAGGGATGGCGGAACCGGTCTCGATGATGAGGTGTGGGCGAGGCACGCCGCCGGGCACGTCGGCGCCCCTCGACAAGAGTGAAGCCGCCTTCGCCAATCGGTGGCGCCGATGGCGGAGGGGGTCCCGGCATGGCCGAAGCCGCGCAACGACGGCGGCACGGGCGTCGCCCGACGGCGGAGGTCGGCGCGGCGGCCTGCCGGTGAGCGTAAACGCCGCACTGGCGGTCGCCGGCCTAGCCTCAGTGGTGCCGGCACCTAGCCAAAGGTAGAGGGCGCACCGCAGGGCCGTGGTCGACGGAGTCGCCAGGGCAACCGACGGCGACGGGCGACGCCGCCGGCCGTCCGCGCCGAAGACGACCAGGAACGGTGCGCGTGGCGGCGCCGCGGCCGCCGAGCCGAGGGGCGTCGACGGCCTCACCGCGAGGTCGACGACGGGTCCAGGAGCGCCCCGGGCGAGTGGGGGATGGACAACCGCTACGCTCGGCGGTGGGAGCCTCTTAGCTCGACCGAGTCCTCGCAGTCTGTGAGCAGTCGAGAGAAGGTGCCGATCCACCACCGCATACCCTTTGGGTCGTCCGACCGAGGGGTGGTGGGAGGTGGGAGACGGGCGACATGAGGCCGACGAGGGTCGAGCGGCGTCGGGCTCCGGAGTCGTCGGGCCGCTTGGCGACGGGGAGGCGACGGGGATGGAGCCGATGGCCGTGACTGAGCATAACATCAGCCCTGAGATCGATGGCGTCGAGGCGGACGTGCGGTAGGAGGCGGTGTGAGGAAGATGTCCCGGTCGGAGGCGGCTTCAACGACGGCGGACTCCTCGGGAGGCCGCACACGGCAGCCGTCGGGTGGTCCGCGGCCGCGCCGAGCGAGGCGACGGCGTCTGGAGGCGGGGCGACATTCCGGCGGACTGGCGGACGAGGACGGCGTCGGCCACCGGCAGAATGGTGACGGAGAGTTTCTCCGGCGAGGGCGACGAAGGGCCACCAAGACGGGCGGGGCGCGACCGCAGCGCTGGCCGGGCGCGGGCGCTCCCGGCGGCCGGGACAGGGGCGACAGTCCCCCACGCGGAGCCCGCCGTCGGGCCGGCCGCCAAAGCCGGCGCGAACGAGGGGGGCGCGGCCTCGCCGGATCCGGGTGAGGTCGAGCAGATCCGGGCCAAACGGCGGTGGTGACTGCCGGCCGAGGGCGAGCCGACGTCCACACGCGCGTCCCGGGCGAGCCCGGCAGCGGAGGAGCGGAGGACGGTTCGGGAGGGAGGAGCAGAGGGGGGGGAGCGGAGGGCGGGAGCAGGGCACGGGCGGCAGCGGGCGCCGGGCGGGGGTGGCCGGCCGGCGCCGGGCGACGGGCGGAGGAAACCCGCGCCAGGCCAACGGGGAGGAGCGTGGGAGCGTCCCTTTCAGGTCATGATTATATTCTCTCGTTTCCAGCAGATGTCGTTCCAATAGATACCTTTTAAGACGTCTCTCCAAATATATACCCCTTTATTATGGTTGATCTCATTCATACTAAAGTACTTTCGGTCCGGTTTGGTATTAGAAGTCGTTTATGACGGTAAAACACGGTCTCCAAAACACAACTTTGACCCCTTATTATTATAAAAATATTTATAAAAATGTGATATATGTATATTTTTATTAAAGTATTTTTTAAATACTAATCTATTCATATAATTTTTCACATTTACATTCACATTTACATACTCAATAACTTAGAAATTATTAATGATTTATATTCTTAATATTTGACCCAAATCTTATCCAAAACGACTTCTAATACTAAAATGGAGGGAGCAGTCATTAGTAATGGCCGCTTCCAGCGCTTGGACGTTCGATGGATTTGTTATCCATCGGACAGTACCACTGTCTCGCCCTTCTCCATTCCGCGCAAGAAGAAGCCCGCCGCTGCCGCCTCAGCCCTCAGATCTACCCGCCCGCAACCTCGTTGGGCCCAAGCACCTTCGCCCGCAGCCATCTCACCCCATAGCCCGCCCCACCAACTAAAACAAGGGAAGCTATTTGCAACATCAAAAGAACAACTAATGTAAAAAACAAAAACAAAATGAACAGAAACAAAAAAACTATTGCAACATTGAAGAACATCCAGTGCAACAAACAAAGATATGACGAATTGCAGCATCAAAAATCAAAAAAAAATGTTTGTTACCATTAAACAACTGCCAAAAAAACTACTACAACAAATGAGAAACAACCCCCAAATGAGCCGAGCATCTGACCCCCCCATGACGACGCGCCGCGAAGGACCCCTGGCGCAGCGAGTGAGGATTTGTAATCTATGACGACGCGCCGCGAAGCCATTTTTTTATGGAAGTAAATCCCCAAGACGATGAAGGACCCTATTGTAATCTACTTCAGCAACCGTAGAATAGGCAATTGTTCATCGTTGCGACTAATTGATTTTCACGGTGTATGTCGGCCAGGCGATTCAGCATTACTATTTATCTCGATACAAATATATACAGCCGGCCAAAGCCGATCCGTTCCACGCGTCGTGCGTTACAACACCGAGATGAACGCAGGTTAAACTACACAGAACGGCCTCATTATGTTACAGAGAAAACAGAAAACAGTCATGTTTACTGTATCATCAGATGTTCGTTCAGCAAAAAACAAGCCGTGTTCAGCCTCTATCAAAGCACGTACACCATGCCGACCTCCAGCAGCGACGCCGGCGGCACGCGTAGCACCACGTCCGGGCCGCGGCAGTTGCGCCGCAGGAAGTTGTATCCGACGTCGACCGCCAGCCGCTTGAGCACCGACGACCCGGGCTTGCACTGCACGTGCGAGTGCCCCAGGATGAACGCCGTGCCGGCCTCCCGGGCCGCCGCCAGCGCCTCCAGCTCCTCCGCCACCAGCTTGTTCTCCGCGAACTCCGGGCTCGCCACATGGCTGTCAATGAAGAACCGCACCTGCTTCCGCCCCGCTGCCGATGAGCTGATGATCTCCGCGCGCCCGGGGCTCAGGGCCGTCGTCGTCGTCGCCGTCAGCAGAGGCAGCGGTGGCCGTGGTGAGCATCTCCACAGTGGACGCCGCCGAGTGCTGCATGCTGTCCTGGAGGTCGTAGCTGGCGCGGCGCCGGAGCGGGTTGCTCGCGATCACGGTCAGCCGCCGCCGCTCCCGCTCCCCGGGCTCCAGCTCCAGCTCCCGCTCGCTGGCCTCGCTGCACCGGTACGAGGCATCCAGCTTTATGAACGTGGCCAGGGTCTCCACCAGCTCCGTCTCGAACGAGTCCACGTCCTGGTGCACGTCGCGGTAGCCGTAGCGCACGATGCAGCGGTAGGAGCGGTGGCCCGGCGGGCCGACGCGCCCGATGAGGTACCGCTCCGCCGGGAACACGTGCGGCACCGGCACCGACTTGACGCACACGAACACCAGCACCTGGTGGAACGCCGGGAGGTTGGTCACGAACCGGGAGAAGTTGGCCGGGACGCCCGACGTCAGGTCCGTGTACACGAGGCCGATGCCGGGGACGCGGACCATGCCCAGCTTGTCACCGAGGGCGAGGAGCCACCCAGGTTCACCTTGTTGTGCAGGTCGAACTCGTACTTCTTGATGGTCGTGTAGTGCCAGATGAGCATGACAGCCATCAGGATCAGCGCCAGCAGGATGGGCAGCCACGCGCCTTCCAGGAATTTGATCAGGGACGCAGAGAAGTATAGCGCCTCGATGGATCCAAAGAATAGGAGGAAAGCCAACGCCAGCAGCGGTGGCCTGTGCCAGCACAGAACGATGACCAAGGATGTCAGGAACGTGGTCACCAGCATCACTGTGATCACAGCCAAACCTGCAGACAGCATGCAGCTTGATGGTCATCAAGGATAATCTGACACTCTGTAATATATGAAAATAATAATCAAAGAAGCAAAAAAAAAAAAAATCCGACACTGTGTAACATATAGATGGTGTCAAGTAGTTTATCATACCAGATGCATTTCCCATGTGTCTTGTGTCCCTGAATCCAACGGTCACAGCAATGCAAAGGATCATAAGCAACCAATTGATCTCAGGGATGTATATTTGGCCATGAATTTTCTCAGATGTGTGTACAACTTTTACTCGAGGGAAGCAGCTCAGGGACTGGCTCTGATTGATGATTGAGAATGTTCCGCTGATGATTGCTTGACTTCCGACTACGAAGCCAAAATTGCCAGTATGAGCACTGGCCACATGACCTTATCTGAAGTTTGCATCAAAGAAAATTTCACATGAATTCGACTGGCATTGAATCTCTAAGAGATAAGAAATGATTAGAAGAGCATCAGTCAACAGTAACTTGCTTTGATAGATCATGGATGTATACACATAATTTTTTTTTTTAAAAAAATGTTATATGCATAATAGTTACTACTATCTAGATTGCATAAAGCAAGATAGAATTGACCTTTAGAATATTATGTCATCCTGCCTCATAAATAGAAACTATATAAACCTTCAAACAGAAAACTATTGAAGATCCTACAAGCATGTAGGATGTGCAGTAGATTTAGCCAGAACGTTTTTCGAACCTTTCATGCAACAGGAGGGACTAGGCTCCTACTGAACCTTTTTCCAACTTATTAATCAAACTAACAATAGTTTTTCCTATATGATGATTGACATAAATATGTAACCAAGATTTTTTTGTTTGTGTTAAACTAGCAAACTCAAACTATTCATGGAATAGTGATGAAAATACAAGAGCCAATGACAAAGCCTACCTGGAACTGCGATGTAAAAATCCAACTTTTGAACTAGAGTGATCGTCATGATGTTTTGATAAGTAAGCAGCTTGACCCATGTATGCCAGAATCAGTGCGGGGTAAACTAGACAAGTGAAAGCAAGCTGCACCCGAAACGTAAAGCTAGATTATCTGCACAATAATTTAACACAGAAATATCGTATGAAGTTTCATGCAGGTCAAGAAGTTACCTGGATTGCACTGTATGAGAAGTGGCCAAGATCTGCAAACATTGCTTCTGATCCTGTACCATTAGCATGCTAGTCATTAGCCCACTTCCTTTATTTAATTATTGATACAAGCCAGAGAACCTATTCAGACAGAATAATAGGGATTCTTTTTTTTTTTTTTGAAACGTAATGGCAGATATTTAGAAGCATTCTATAGTTTACCTGTCATGCAGAGCAAGATTCCACCAAGTGACATCCAACCATTCTTTCTAGTCTTTTTTTTTAAGAACGTGAACATATGAGTAGGATTTAGAGCTTTGTAGACATCAGGATTCCAGCGGATGATATTATAAAGGCCAAGAGCACTCATGCAGAATAGCCAGGCTAGAACTATCGGGCAAAGAGAAATCCAAGCCGGTGTGTACCATAGTGCTGGAGGGCAAATAGGAATGCTAATAGGACACATGTTATTGGAATGACAGCATCTGCATGTAGAAGAAACAAATTAGTATGGCCAACAGACTTCAGTTCACAACATTGTTTTGTTGACATTTGGAGATAGTAGAAGATGCTATTGGAATTTCACTTTCATTGGGAAAAAAACTAATGATTTTGATGATTGCTGTCAAATTTAATTCCCATAATAATGTTTTTTTTTTCTCTCAAAACTGAATTCATGAACACAGCATTGCCAAAAGAAAGTAAACTTTCATAGCTTTTTCTTCAACCAAGATATGATGGGAAAACTCATATCAACAGAACAAGACAACTGATGCAATCATTTGTGCAAACCAATGCTCGCAGTTGGAATAAGAATCTCAACCTAGAAGGTCCTGGAGGTACTTCACGACTAATCAGCTATTTTGACAAATGTCCCTGTGCTAATAGTCAACTCTTCAGGATGTTTAAATCACTAGCAAACATTGAAATGAACTCAATCTGAAAGTTCTCTAGGATAACTCACATTCATGGTGTTCCTTGGACAGTGAAAACTCAAGGCCTGAAACTGCTGAGAACACTGTGACATGTTTTCAGAAAACCACAGTAAGGAACCAGCTATTCAGTATTTCAATGTGAAGAAAAGAAATCCAACTGTGCTAAGGAAAGAAAGCTGATCTGAGGATACCAGATATAGCTGGCGTGAGAACTCCGTCCCCGATAACCATGCATGTGCCAATCATAACCATGATCAGTAGAGCAACGCGCAGCTTCCTGTGCTTCTCAAGCAACACTTTGATACGGGACTTGTTGGTTACTTCAGGAGGGCATTCCAGTTTATAGGTGGAAAGCTCCTCATCAGCAATCTGCCGGTTCGGGAGAAGGCTCACATTGGCGTGTCTGCAAATCAGAGAATACAGGGCAAACGTTCCTCCTGCAGAATTGCAAAGCCAATATAACTCTTTTGGGAGCAAAAAAACCTGCAGAGCAAGTGAGAGACAGTTCCAGTTTTTTTTCATGCATACCCTCGCCATTGTCGTCAGCTCTTAGGACAATGGAGACATACTTGATGAGAGGGATCAAGGTGAGCGTCCAGAACACGAAGGAGAGCACGCCAAAGATCTCATCGTTGCCCTCCTTGTGCTGGATGTCCTCGGAGAAGGTGCTCGAGTACACGTACAGCGGAGATATGCTGAGGTCTCCATAAACCACCCCCAAGCTCTGGTACGCCAGCAGCAAGGTGGTCTTCCATGAGTCCCTCTGCAAGAACCCAAACAAACAAGCAGCTAGTAGTAATTCAGCAAGCATTGCTCCCTCCACATCACGAACAGTCTGCCACTGAAATATTTTTGGGGCAGTAAAACACACATACCTTTGGGGATCTCAGGCCTGTTCCGAACTCAAGATCCATCGCTCAGCGAGAGCCTAGCCTTTACACATAACACTGGCTTTCTTCCCGCACCATTCAACAAACACACCAGCTTGCCGTTGTTCCAAATCCCCAAGTAATAAAGAATCTACTGGGAGGGAAGAAGGAAGGGGAGAAATACCTCAGAGACCAAGAAAAAAACACTGCAAGAAATCGATGTATGAGCTCAACTCAACAGCCTCAACTCCTCAAGCCCTCAACCTCAAGGGGGATAGAGCAGAGGGACCAGCCGACCAGACAAGGCAAAAGACACATGCCATGGTTAAAGCCGGTGGAGCCCTCGATCCCCTGCACCGCCTGCGTTACCGATAGGGAGAGGAGGCCAGGGAAGGACGGCCACGTGTTCTTGAAGCTGTGGACTCCTCATTGCTACTGCTACACTGCTACCAACACAGCTCAGCTACACAGGAGATCCGAGTTGCAAGGAAACGGAAGAGCCAAAAATCAAGTGGAAAAGGGAGGGAGACGAGCCGGCCAAGAACCAAAAAAAAAGTAAACTCTCCCTAGGTCACATCGAAATTGCTATCTCGTTATACCCGCGGACGGATGTGCAGGATTTGGTGTTTGCTGCAACCGGGCGGAAAAGGCACCGAATTCGTTTGGGGAGAGGAGCACCAGCACGCCATGTGAGTGAAACTACGGACAAATGCATGTGATCTCCCTCCCTCCCTCCCTCTCGCCCACTTTTGAAGACACGCGTGCCACACCGGCCGGAGCCATGTAAAAGGCGTCGTTTCATAGTAGTTCATCACATCAGAAACGAGTTGAGGGAATTCTTCTAGTGCACCCCCATGAGATGAGAGTGACCTGCTCCTGGTCCTGGCTGAGAACGAACACGGCCGTAGTTATCGCTAATGAATGCAATCAAGGTGCTCCGAGTCATCCATGTTGTATAGTAGGCATAATAACTGATCCGAAGCTCGAGTTCCTGAATCGCCGCTGTCTGTTTCGTGGTAGGTCCAATTCCAAACAATGCAATCCCCGTGAGAGCATCTGCTTGATATGGCAAGGATTGGATGGGCCAGGAGGACAGACGACCCACCCCAGGAAGGAATCCTCACGCCACAAGGAACTGACGCTAACCAACCACACATCCTGACAAGGCCACAAACACAAGAATAATAACAAGGGAGCATCTGCCCATACCTTAGGCTTCGTTCTACCAGCAGCTTTATAGTGCTGGAGTATATCTAGAAATAAGCGCATAACCAGACCCTTTTTGCTGAAGATAAAACAGCTAGCACAGGAACAGAAACATCACCTTGCGAATCCGAGTCCCTTGAGAGCAAGCGAGGCTTCCTCTCCTCCGGACTGGAAGACTGCTAGTACAATCTACAGACCACAAATAGCTTTTTATAGGGGCGTAATGAAAATGGAGCAAGAAATTGAAGCCTGCGTCTGGTCATCTGGTGAGGCCGGACGGGGCAAAGACTTGCAGAGCCTCCTCTGTCTTCCCAACCACCCCAGCAGCAGTACAGTACCAGCTCTGAACGAAGCGGGTTGGCAGTGCCATTAATCATCCATCAATGAACGCCAGGAAAGCGGATCCGGACGAACTGACGAAGAGATCGATTTCGACCCCGCATTTATACTATCGCCAGAAAAGAAAATGCCTCTCGCTCATCTCATAGTCCCGTCCCATCCCACACAAAAAAAATAAAGTAGTAGCAGCAGCTAGTAGCTACGGAGGAGTAGATGGTAAGCTCGCACCTTTTAGCAGCATCAACGCGCACCAAACGCCAAGAACAGGCCTGCTATCTCCTCGCGGATGTCGCAATGCTGCTGCTGAGGCAAGAAGCGGCGGCTTCGGTTCGGCCCGGATGAAGAGGAAGAGGAAGACGAGAAGCCGAGCCACGCTACGCTCGATCACTCTCAGCCACTGGACAAGACTACACTGTGTATCTCCAACGAACAGTTGGCTTGGCTACGCCGCGCCGCCGGCCCATACAATAAATACAACAATGGCGACCAATAATTACAAAGAGGGGAGGGGTGGGTCTTTCTCAAGTTGGTGGGAATCCTTATGAGGGGCCGGCCGTCCGGAGAGAGACGAACAAAAGCTGAGAGCAAACTCCAAGAGCGGTGCTGTGTCCGGGAGCACGCGCGCCGATTTGTTTATTTCTCACCGGAGACGGGCAGGCGAAGGCTGTGGGCGCCTGGGCCTGACCGCACGCAGCCAGGTCAGGTCCCGGGCGTCGGACCGTGGTACTTGTACGTGAGGGTTCTCTCTCGCGGCACCTTCGGCACCGCGAAAGCCCTCGACCCGAGTTGCCGGAGGCCCTGGCGTAGCGCCTGAAAGCGAAAGGCCACCGGATTTCCGGACAAACGCCTGTTTGTTGGTCTTCAAACCTGGACGTTGCGCTGCGCGCGTTGGTAACTGCTCCGTCGATCCGTCCGGAAATATGTAACTCTAGCATTCAAAATTAATGCAGATTTTTAGTTAGATGGGCCCG